>JAODAL010001878.1:0-213340 GCA_025379985.1 Phyllomedusa bahiana
GGAAGGGGATATTCAATGTCAGTTCAAGTAAAATGATGGTTCAAATCATACTGCCTTTCTGGCACTTTTTTAATTTGTGGGTGAGGGCAGGTTTAAGGGTCATGCTGTGGTACAAGACAGGGATAGTGAATGGTCTGTGATTTTTTTTCTGTGGCTTTTATAACCTAAGTGTGTTGCCTAAGATGTAACACGTATCCATTTGACTGTTGTGGATTTTAATTTCAGCTTCTCCAGCCCTGTTTGGGTGTAAGAATGAAGGTGTTGTTGCTCTCCCATAGACTTTAATGGTCATCGATCATAATCTATCATCGATCATCGAATATCTTGTCGATGATGGTCGACTATCGACCATCGACCGATGTCGATGGACAACGTAATCGCTCAACACTATTGTTAATGTTAATGTGTTTTTTGCAAATAATTGTCTAAGCCTTTTTTAAAACCCTCACCTGTTCCTGCTGTGACCAATTCATGAAGTAGTTGTTGCACAGATTTAAAGTTCATATGATAAGGTAGGCTTGCCATCTCTGGAGATAAATCCTTTTATCTTCAGATAGCCCTTGTCTTTTGAAGGGTTTTACATGAGCTAGCTCTTCACAATACTTTTTATAGAGACCATTTATTTACTTACGCAAATTAATTAGGTCACCCCTTATATGTATGTGGTGCTTGAAAGTTTGTAAACCCTTCAAAATAAGTTACGGATATTTGACTTTCCAGTGAAATTTATGGAAAACGTAAAAATTTCATGCTACAGTGATATTTTATCCTGAAAGTTGGCCATTTAAGCCGTAGCATGCAATGTTGATTTTCTCATCTCAAACAATTTAATGAAACAAAAGCCGACAACAGTAAAGGATATACACCATCAAAAACTTTCAAAGTCTCAATTATTATTATTATTATTATTTATTTTAGAGCGCCATTAATTCCAGGGCGCTGTACATTTAAGGGGAATTACATACATAACAAATATTGAACAAATACAATGGTGACAAAATGACTAGTAACTGAAACAGAGAGGAAAGAGGACCCTGCCCGCGAGGGCTTACAATCTACAAGTCATGTGGCTTTGAGCATCAATTTCAGCTTGACAACAATATCTCATGCTGTCCAGAAGTCGAGTAACTGACTGCTGAGGCATGGCATGTCATTCTTCTAGAAGTGTGCCCCACAGGTCATTGAGGTTCAGGGGTGCAGAGTTATGAGCTTCTACTTGGCAACTCAGCTGATTTCACAAGTTTTCTAGGGGATTCCAGTATGAAGAAAGTGGAGGCCACTCCATTTGAGGTAACCCAGTCTCTAAGTCCAACAGCCGCTCCTTAATGATGGATGATCCACCAGCACGACCTTCTTGCATGTGTCTTGTCCAAACAGTCGGACCTGTGTCCAGACTACTCCTTGTACATCCATCTCACTGTTGTTGGCAGCCATCAGCCTGATGACACTTCCATCTTCTGAGTCCATAATGTGCCAGAAGTGTCTCTCGAAGAACTCCAGAGCATCAGGGTGCACTCCAACCCTGTATCGACTAAGCAGCGTACCTTCTGGCCTTCTAATTCGGCTTTCATAACAAGGCTGCTGGCATATTTCCTCACACACAGGGTTTAGCTTCTGATGCACCGCCTCAGTAAGCCCAGCTACCCCAGCAGTTGGTAGTTTAACTGCAGCTCTGTCTTCACCTGTATAGGGCACTCTCTAATGATATGGCTGTACTGTCGACAAGCCCAGCAGAGGCGTCCTCTAGATCTCAGCACAACATATTGATCTTTTTTGGTGGGTCCCCGCACCCGGGTTGTCCTGAATGGGGTGCTGCGAGAGGTCAAGGTCATTTCTGGAGTTTGGGTGGGTCCTGTACTCATCCAGGACACTTCCAGCCAAAGTTCACATCTTTTAAGAACTCAGAGGCTTCAGGCCTTCTGCTTGCTTGGGCACTACTCACGTCAAGTCAGCTGACATCCGGGTCATCCTATAAAATTTGCCCTGTAAGGACTTGTTGGACAGTCCCACTATGAACTGGCCTCTGGGTCTCACCACCTTACTTCATTCAACATCTCCTGTAGGGCGTACTGCATTAGTATTTTGCCCTCTCGTTGAGGCTGGTTGAAGACGTGGCTTTTTATAGTTGTAACAAACTACGATGAGGTAAATATGGACTTAATACTTATCTTTTAATATAAATAGCTAAAAAAGCATATTGTTACAAAACCTCAAATATCATATACAGTATTGGGAGACCAGTGGGTGTGTACGTATCCCTATAAAGCCCTAAAGAGGGGGACTATTGAGCCCTGACCTATGGATAACAGGACAATCGCCCTGATAAGGGCGGTCCTGGCGGGAGCCTGACCTGCAAACAAACTTACCCTAAGGTATATCTATTGGTCCAAATCCAACATGAACATGTTTCAATCCATAAAGATGGATCTCATCAGGGAAAATACAAGAGCACAAAGGGCCATAGGGGAAAACAGTACAGCAAAGTTATAGCAAGTGTACTGAAAGCATAGGATACCTCAAGTGGCTGTATTGTGTATACTCTCAAAACCCGTTAACATCAAAATAGATATGACGCAGAATGGGTACATAAGACGAAGCCACAGAGGTAACCAACAGGCATCAATAGATGTGTAAACAGATCCTGCAAAAACAGTGGTGCCGCAGAACGTCCCAAAAACCCTGTAGAGGTGTCCCAGCAGTGGCTGAGTGGCTCAGCCACTGCTGGGACACCTCTACAGGGTGTGGGACGTCCCTGCGGCATCACTGCTTTGCAGGATCTGTTTACACATCTATTGATGCCTGTTGGTTACCTCTGTGGCTTCGTCTTATGTACCCATTCTGCGTCATGTCTATTTTGATGTTAACGGGTTTTGTGAGTATACACAATACAGCCACTTGAGGTATCCTATGTTTTCAGTACACTTGCTATAACTTTGCTGTACTGTTTTGCCCTATGGTCTTTGTGTTTTTGTATTTTCCCCTGATGAGATCCATTTTTATGGATTGAAACATGTTCATGTTGGGATTGGACCAATAGGATATACCTTAGGGTAAGTTTGTTTGCAGGGTCCCGGTCCTGCCAGGACC
Source organism: Phyllomedusa bahiana (assembly GCA_025379985.1). Taxonomy (NCBI): domain Eukaryota; kingdom Metazoa; phylum Chordata; class Amphibia; order Anura; family Hylidae; genus Phyllomedusa; species Phyllomedusa bahiana. The sequence goes on from JAODAL010001878.1 coordinate 3,088, forward strand.
GCCCTTATCAGGGCGATTGTCCTGTATCCATAGGTCAGGCTCAATAGTCCCCTCTTTAGGGCTTTATAGGGATACGTACACACCCACTGGTCTCCCAATACTGTATATGATATTTTTTAGGTTTTTGTATCAATATGCTTTTTTAGACTATTTAAAATTAAAAGTTATGTTTTAAGGCCATTTTTTCCTCATGTAGTTTGGTTGATAGTGGCTTGTGGGGGAACTTGTTATACCCACTACATTTGTGTGGCTTTTGGTATTCTCTTTTTTATAGTTGTACTACCTTGGTACATCCCCCTTGGGTTCCTTCCAGCAGGGAAAATATTTGTTCCAGGGTGTCCCTCTCGGACTCAGACTGTTCATCACTGCCCATCTAACATCACCCTCCAGAGCCCCCAATGCTATCTCCACCCACAGTTCCGGAACTAGTTTACACATTGTAACTGTGCAACACATCCTTTCAGTCCAGTCCTGCAACGTCATATTTTTTCCATTCAATTTGGAAGATGTTGCAATAGCACCCCCATTGTGGCATAGCCTACTTGGACGGGCATAGCGGAGGCATCCTGAAGGTCTCCCCAGAATACAGCAAAGTCACAAACGAGGAAAGCGACTCCAACAACAGATCAACCAAACTTCTTCTTTACTGAATTATATGAATAAGTGTACTCAGAAACCACAAAACTGCATGCACACAAGTGTGAGCCAAGACCTCTGTGCTACACACCATGCCGTCGTAAATATGTTCTCCAGACACACAATAACTTGTCTACCAGTGGACTCAGAAAGGCCAAAAGCTATTTACCTATGAATACCCTGAGGAACAGGAACAATTGTGTTTGGGTGCATTTTGAGGAGGTGCTTGCGGTATATTGCAACAGCTTACAAACTTATCAATTATACCCACTATTCCCAGAACACAGATAACAATATCTATCAGCTGATAGTGCTTCACACTGACAGCACGGATGTAAGATTTACTTCAATGTCCCACACTGGTACTGTTCCTGGTGATGATTGCTTGTGGCCTGACACAGACTTTGACCCTAACTAATCTAACTAGAGGCCTGGTAACAGTGCCAAAAAGGCTGTGTGCAACCAGTCACAGTTCCTGGGTGAGTGGCTCCTCTGTCAGAGCTTGGTACCAAAGATGGTAGTCACTCCTCTCTGCAAATGGAATTGTCACGACATCCACTCTGTCTCTGTGTCCTCTTCACCAACAGCAATGACTCACCAAACATATATCTCCTCTCTCAGAAGGATTCAGTCACCAGCTATTACAGCTACACTCCACAGCAGCAGGGGGATAAATGAGGAATGATGTTCAATGTGGATTATCTGTCTAGTCTGTCAATTCCACCTTTTTGCTAAGATGCCAGCTACTCCTTCCAATCACATGTCCCATCACATCTTCTCATAAACTAAACACAGGTTAGACTTCCAAAACAGCGGCATCTTATTGCCAATCAGCAGAATGCAGAATGTCAGTTTGTACTCTTTTATAGATTATAGTTTATACTCCTAATTTTATTGGTCCCTTGTCAGATTCATTGAGGTTTTTTGACCATCCCACCTGTGCAACAAGTTTTGTATAGTGTACCTTAGCTTGAACTTTGGAGATTTCTATGGAACTCAAGAAGGGTTGTTGATGCTCATTAAGTTGGAAAATGTTAGAATGCAATCTATAAAGCGTATGGAGACAGATTGTGTACAAATGTAGAAAATTCCATTGCATTATTAACCTCCCCAGGAGTGGTTGACCAACAAAGATCACACCAACGGCAAGGTGTATAATAGTCTGCGAGGTCAAAAAGGAACCCAAGATAACCTCTAAGCCAAGGGTGTCAAGCAAAAAGCCACATATCCGGCCCGTGGCCTTGTGTTGTCCGGCCTGTGGCCCTCCTCGATCTCTCTGACTCCTACAGGGAGGAGGCAGGATGGATTGTTACCGTCCTGCCTGCTCCCCTGTATGTACTGCTCTCAGTGAGTACATATATGGGGCATCTATCAGGATGCATAGGGCTATATGGGGCATCTAACTGGCTACAGGGGGCTATATGGGGCATCTACCTGGCTACAGGGGCTATATGGGTCATCTACCTGGCTACAGGGGGCTACATAGGGCATCTACCTGGCTACAGGGGATCATATGGGGCATCTACCTGGCTATAGGGGACTTTATGGGGCATCTATCAGGCTACAGGGGACTATATGGGGCATCTACCGGGATGCGGGGGACTATATAGGGCATCTACCTGGCAACTGGGCGCTATATGGGTCATCTACCTGGTTGCAGGGGGCTATATGGAGCATCTATCTGGCTATAGGGGACTATATGAGACATCTACTTGGCTATGTGGGCAATGTGGAGCATCTACCTGTCTACAGGATGCTATGTGAGGATCTACCTGGCTACAAGGAGCTACAGGGGGCATCTACCTGGCTACAGGGGGCATATTACTTAGCTACAGGGGGCATATTGCTACCTGGCTGCAGGGGGCTAATACCTGGCTACAGGGGGCAACTACCTGGCATGCAAAAGGCATATTACTACCTGGATACAGGGGGCATATAACTACCTTGTTACCAGGGGGCAACAACCAGGGGGCAAATAACTACCTGGCTACCAGGGGGCAACCACTTGGTAGCCAGGTAGCCTACATGAGCCTATATAACTACATAATAGGGATCTATATTTCTACTTATTGGAGAGAACTATATAACTAACTACCTGCTTTATAGGGGACCAAGATACCTACCTATTGGGGGACCCATAAGTTTAACTACCTAATGGGGCGCTATACACCTACCTAATAGAGGACTACCTACCTAGTTTGGGGCTGTACCTACATGCTGTCTTAGGGAATTTAACTACTTCCTATATTATTATACAAAACAAGACTAAAACTCGAAGCACAAATGGGAGCCCCATAGCCATTTGGGGGCACTTTTACTGTTTGGGGCACAAGGGGATAATTACCATTTGGGGCGCTATACATGGGGAGTTTGTATAGCGATAGGAATTGGTAGAGAGGTTCTGATAAGGTGAGGAGTCTAAGATGTTTGTTTTGTAAATTCTACAGTGAAGAGTCATGGTCGGGAGAAAAAGAAGAAGAAAACAACTCTTCAGAGACGTCTCCTGTAAGTCCCTGGATGTAACTTTACTGTAATTGATTATATGTCTGCAGAGCCTGTGTAGAACTAGTATACATATCTGTATGGTCACTGTATGCAGATAATATTGGTTGTAGTATAATGGCTTATATTCAGTAATGGCGTATTATTCATTCACTTTGTGGTGGTGATATGTGGTGGTATTATTCACTCACTATGTGGTGGTGATAAGTGGTCATGGTGTTGTGGTATTAATCACTCACTATGTGGTGGTGATATGTGGTCATAGGGTGGCGGTATTATTTGGTCACCATGTGCTGGAAAAATGTGGCGGTATTAATCAGTCACTATGTGTTGATGATATGTGGTCATGGTGTGGCAGTATTATTCGGTCACTATGTGCTGATGCAGGGAGAGAAGGAAAGGGAAGGCAGAAGCGTTTTGGGTAGGTAGGGTGCCTCGCAGTGCCTTAACTTTTTGCCTATGCCACCGTCCCCTCTGTCCACCAAACAGTAGGTGGGAGGGGGGGGGGGTGAACCTGGATGTGCACATGTCAGCAGTAAATAAACAGGGGTGTTTGGGCGATTGGGGGCCCTTCTTTTCCTTCCCTGGCCCCCCTGCATTTTTGCTTTTGCAAAAAAGCTATACTAAGTACGTCGGGGAGCTGTTTCCCTACAGAAGGCTATTCCACAGGGGACACTTTCCCTACCTATTACGGAGCTGTTTCCTTCTCAAAAAGAGGGCAAAATAAATGCTTCTAACGGGGCGTATATATACCCAGGGGGCAAAAAATACCATCTACCTACGGGGGGAGATATACCTTCATCTACAGGGGCTTTATCCATTTCTACCTACAAGGGTCATTTGTACCTATCGCCTATGAGGGGCAAAATATTTTCCTGGTTGCCCTCAAAAGGGGGTAATTAAATAAAAATATTGTAAAAATTTAACAGTTAGGAGAAGTTCCCTTTTTCACAGTTCAAAATTTTGTCAGCCCCCAAAGGTACCTGGGGCTGATGTGGACCCCGTGAAAATGAGCTTGACACCCTGCTCAAGCAAATTTAAAGGGCTTTTTTCACATTTTGTTATGTTAATGAATTTTCCATCGAAGGACACGAAAAACAATGGGTACTGGTAGAATTGCAAGGATAAAAGAGGAGAGGAGGCTATTAGAACAATGTTTTCTTAATGAATGAGGCCAAAATACAGCTCTTTGTGCAACATAAGAAGCATTTGTTTGGAGAATGGGAAATACCTCATGCCAGAATAATAACCTCATATCATCTGTGAAACACAAAGGTGGTCATATCATCATTTGGGCCCATTTTGCTGAATTCTGAATTATGCTAGTAAATTCTAAAGTAAAATGACTTCTTTTTGTGAGCTGAGTATAAAGAGAATGTGGGTCATGCAGCAGGACAACAAGTTTTGGAATGGTCAAGTCAAAGTCCTGATCTAATCCAATAGAAATGCTAAGGAAGGACCTGAAGCAAGCAATTTATGGAAGGAAACCACCAACATAAGAGTTAAAGTTGTTTTGTATGGAATGGGCTCATATTCCTCTAAGCCGATGTGCAATACTAATCAATAGCCAGGACCGACAATGGAAATGGCACAGGTTCTACAACATCACCAGTGGGTCGTACATCACTCACAGGTTCAACATTAAACATGCTCTGGGTTTTATTTCCCCACAAATCCCAAAACAGAGGGAAGTCACAGCCAATTACTGCACTGTGAGGTAAACTTGTCACAACAGTCACCTCATGTTGGGTAAACCCATAGGCGGTCTTTATTGTTAGTATGGCCGTGGGGTAGTCCTTGGTTTCCCAATGGATACAAACTACCCCTATCCGGCGTGAGAGTAGTTGGTCCAGGTTCACCAGTTCGGGTGGGTGGCCTCTCCCCCCTTCCGCTTAACCATGACCCCCTTTTGGGACAGGAACAGTCTTACCGCGGGTGGAGGTCTGCGGATTCCCACGTGGATATAACAACTGCAGGAACTCCTCAGTGGCGCTGTATCGCTCCACAACCGCGACTAGTTCGTCCCCGTTCTGGGGGTTGGTGTAACCCACACACCGCTGGAGCCTTATGGGAAGGGTCCGAACAAAACGGTCACAGACCACCCGTTCAACCTCCTGGGCAGGTGTGAGAGTCTCCGGCTGCAGCCACTTGTTGGTAAGGTGAAACAGGTACATGTACATGAACAGGTACAGGTACATCTGGGACCTTGCAGGCTTGGCAGGATCAAACTCCCAGGCTTGAACTCTCTGGGCTCTTACGGCCAGGGTGAACCCCAGTCGGGCCAGTATCTCCCCTCGCAGTTTGGCGTAGTCCTTAGCATCCTGGACCCATAGGTCGAAGTAGGCCTTCTGCGGTTCACCCGTTAGGAAGGAGGCCAGGATATCTGCCCACGGGTCCACAGGCAGCTGCTCTCTCTCCGCTATCCGTTCAAAGGTCCCCAGGTAAGCCTCGATGTCGTCATCCTTGGTCATCTTGCGCAGGGAACTTTGCACCACCTGGCGGGGTGTTGACTGTTCACCTGTTGGCCCCTCTGGCCTCACAGCCAAGGCCTGTAGCTGTTGCTGCAGAGCCTAATTTACCTGCTGTTGCTCCTTCACTGTGGCTTGGTGGGTCTCAATTAGCTGCCGGTTGGTCTCAGCTTGGGCCCGGATGGTCTGCTCATGCGCCTTATGCTGGCTGGTCGCCATCAGCTGGAGGTTAGCGTTTGCTTGAATCTGCTGTTTCACCAGCTCCTCCATTTTCGCCGACTCTGCTGACTGTGCGGTAGCTGCTTTCACCCAGGACATACGTTTCTTCCGCTTCCTTCTGTCTCAGGTGCTGTCTCTTATCGAAGTACTGCCTCTAATATGCCCATTGCGTCCTCCACCATATGTGAGCTTTAGCAGCTCTGAGGTTTATCTTCAGACAGAGACAGAGACAGATCTTCAGGTGTAAAATACAGGGGATCTGTATTTTTATTAGGCAGCAAACACAAAACAAGTGCCAGGTATGCACAATACAACCCAAAACAAAAGCCTGCTCGTCTGAGCTCTAACTAACAACTTCCCAATGAAAGGCCGACCCGGGAATGGCTGGAAGCCATGCTAACATACTTAACATATGTCAACAGCCTATACTGTCGACACCTGTATAATTTTGGCCTTTCATTCCCCGAAGGCTCCTTACCTTGGGGGCATGTGTCTGGACTCCTAAGGCCATGTTCACATGGCTTATTCTGGGACAGATTGGAGCCGTACTGCGCGCCGTATTTGCGCTGCAGTACGGCTCCAATCCGTCCCAGTAACTACGGTAATCCACAGTTCTCATAGAGAACTATGGATTCTGTCGCTCCTCCCCGCTTGGCGAATCCGCCGCGGGGGGAGAAAGTGACATGCACATTATTTACGGCGCGTACGCCGTATTCAAGCCGTATTGCGGGCGGGATCCGTCCCGCAATTACGGCTTGAATAAGCCGTGTGAACCGGGCCTAAAGGTGCATGCCAGAACCCTGGCCGAGATATACACTCAGTTGTATACTTTCCTGCAGTTGCCACCTTACACTCTTTACTAATCTCAGTTATGAAAAGGTCAATATTTTATATGTTACTTTTAATTGCATAGGACTGCTGAAATACAAAATACAGCCTAAAATCCTAAGAAAATTGTTTTTCAGGAATATTGGCCTTAACAAAAATACTTCTTTCTGTTGGAAGAGGCCCATTTAAGTCAACAAAAAAGATAAATGCTAGTGGATCATGATGGACTTCAGAAGGACTGATTGTTGCACTGTGCTTTTGAAATAAACAGGATCTGTCTGGAAACAACAATTTATTCTGCCCCCTTTCTGTTCCATTGTTTGAGAAAGATAAGAGCTCACCTATCATTACACAGTGAGACTGGGTTGAAGACTGCATGCTTTTTCTTAGAGACTCTCCCATCTTAAAGAAAGCAATATTCCTGGAAAATATTGTTTTTAGAATTTTTGGCAGAAATTTTTTTTTTCTTGTTCAGCAATCCTATGCAATAAAAAAAATTAAATATAAAATCTTGTCCATTTCTAGTTGTAATGATAAATACAATTGTAATAATAAATAGATACATCTTCTGGATAGCAGTGCCGACTAACCTTAGTTTACTGTTGTTGCTGGGAGAAATGCTTTTCTGCATATAGTTTCATTCTGTAGAGAGATAAAACTCTGGAATGACAGAGCAGACTAACCTCAGTGTACAGCAACTGCTGCTTATCTCTATGTAGTCTTAGTACAAAGAGCAAGCAATGATATAAGGATCGCTCTGTTGCTCTCTGGACAGGTATAGATATTATTAGGGTAATGACCAGAGCAAAACATGAAAGAATGTACATGTACATATTGGAACTTTAAAAATGATGTAAAAAAAAAAAGGGAAACCACACAATTAAAAAAATAAATAAAAAGAATCCATAGAATATTCACATACTGCTTGGCAATTTTGATGGTAGTGTCCGTTTAAAGAAAATGCTGGCATGACTGATCTAGTTCAGTTTTCATTACTGTATAACTTTTTGGCAGTTTCAATGGAAAAAAAAACAACACAAACAAATCAGAACATAGCTGTTACAAGACAAGAAAAAACCCAGAATCCATAATGTCAATGTGAACAAAGACTTAGGGCCACATGTATGAAAACTGTTTAGGTCTAAGACTTTCTTTGTTGCCCATAGCAACCAATCATATTGCCCCTTTCATTTTTCCAGAACTCTATATGAAATAGAAAGAGGAGCTCTGATTGGTTGCTATGGACAACAAAGAAAGGTTTAGACCAGTGTTTCTTCACTCCAGTACTCAGGACCCACCAACAGGTCATGTTTTCAGGATCTCCCACAGAATGCACTGACAGCAATTATATCACCTGTGCAATACTGAGGAAATCCTGAAAACTTGACCTGTTGGTGGGTCTTGAGGACTGGAGTGGAGAAACACTGTTTTAGACCGAGACAGTTTTCATACATGTGGGCCTTAGTTTTTCATGCTTAATTATAAAATTTTAAGCATGTGTAGGCATTTCTTTTATTTGGTAAATTGAGCATCCATAACTGTTCTCCAGCCCCTTAAGGTGCCCATATGTACCTGTACAACATGGTGTCTAGAACCTTAATGCAGATATGTCATAATGACCGCACAGTAGCTGTGCCCATGCGGTCGCCAAGGGAATCTGGCCTTTGCCCACTGCTAAGCTAATGCTGCAAGGGCTGTGATCAATGATAACACTGATCCGGATCTATAACCCCTTAGGTGTCAATAGTAACTGTGGCATCTAAGTGATTTCACAGAGGGAGGGGGCTCTTATCCAGAGACATAAATAAAATCTCCTGGACCCTAGTCCAAGATTTGTAAAAGGGCTCTACCTAGCTACCATGTGCCATTTATGATACATGTGTCGTATGTAGCAAAGGCCTAAGATTACAATAGCAACTACTACCTTGGCACCCCTATAGGCATACTTGCCAACTTTTGAAAGTTTAAAAGAAGTAGATGGAATAGGGCGGCGCGCGTAGCATGGACATGCATGGACACACCCATCTTGTTGGTGTGCCTCGCCCCTTCAAAAAGCCACACCCACTCCACCTAACTGCATAACGGCTTTGAAAGGAAGCCAGGTAGATGCCCCATCTAGCCAGTTAGTGCCCTTATAGCCAGGTAGTAGCCCCCTATAACCAGGTAGTGCTCCTTACAGGCAGGTAGATGCCCCTTGTAGCCAAATAGCTTCCCCCTTGTAGCCAAGTAGATTCCCCCTTGCACCCAGGTAGATGCCCCCTTGCTGCCAGGTAGAGCCCCCTTGTAGCCAGGTAGAGCCCCCTTTGGAGCCAGGTAGAACCCTCTTATAGCCAGCTAGTGCACCCATTGTAGCCAGGTAGGGCCCCCTTTGTAGCCAGGTAGAGCCTCCTTTGTAGCCAGGTAGTGCCCCCTTTGTAGCCAGGTAGATGCCCCCATTGTAGCCAGGTAGAACCCCCATTGTAGCCAGGTCGAGCCCCCGGTGTTGGCAGGTAGGCCCCCCATTGTAGCCCGGTAGAGCCTCCTTTGTAGCCAGGTAGAGCCACCTTTGTAGTCAGGTAGACCCCCCCATTGTAGCCAGGTAGAGCCCCCCAATAGCTAATAAAAATAAAATAATAAAAGCCACTTACCTCACCAGACTCCCTGCAGCGCGTCCAGCTCTTCCGGCCAACTGACTCAGCGTCGCAGGGGGTGTGAGTGCATCTGGGCTTCATGCCCCCTGCGACGCTGATCTGTATGTACAGCGCACACCGGCGCTGTACATACAGGGGGAGGAGGGCAACGATCCCTCCTGCTCATCCCTGCACAGTGAGACCCGCTGCGGCCGCTTCCCACGTCCTGATGCTACTCTGGCGCCGCGGTCATTTAAAGAACCCCCGCTGCCTGCTGGCGGCGGGAGGTTCGCTGACTCTGCCGAGGTGGCGGGGGGGGGGTGACCCCCATTAGCGGGACCCCCACGCCAAAATCAGGAGAGTTGGCATGTATGCCTATAGGTAAACCCAAGGTGTCACCCATCAGCACTCTGTGATGGGATTGCAGGGTGCCATGCATTGTCATGGTAACCATTAGACTGACAAAAGCCCCCCCCTCCCTCTCCATATATGTATGTCTTTTATGCGATGCCATAGGCTCAGCCTAATATATTGCATTTCAATTTTACACTCACGGACAGTAATGCTTTGGTATACTGTGCATATACACTACTCACAAAACGTTAGGGAAATTTGGCTTTTGGTTGAAATTTCAAAATGAACATAAAATTTCTTGAAATTTTTTTAAATGAACTAAATGAGACCGTGTCTTATCTTTAGAATGTACATGTCCAACTGTTGCTAATCTCGAGCAAGGAGCTTAGTGGCAAAATTCCCAACAGGTATTTGATCCCTGAATCATCCAATAAATTTAGGGGATCAATGTGAATTGGGATTTAAACAGTCCTCCACATTGTGACATCATGAGACCAAGACAACATCTTACAATTGATCTACAGTACCTCTCCATTGTGAGGCTTCAAGCAGATAGAAGTGACCACTGAGCTTAGAATGTCATCATCTGCAGGTTGCATCAGAGATACAGAGAGGCTGGAAGAGTCACAAAAAGGCAAAGAAGTGGACGTCCTCTGCCTACATCACACACTGATGACCACTTCATTGTAAACAATGCTGTGCGGAACTTGATGATGAATGTCACACAACTCCAGGCATGTTTAAAGGAGGTGAGAAGCAACCAAGTGTCACGTCAGACCATTCATACCCGTTTACATCAGCATGGTCTGTGTGCTAGATGACCTGACCAGTACCTCATCTGACTGATGCATAGCACACTCCTTGACATCTCCAGCATCGTTGGCGGGCATCATCTCTGCTCAGAGTTAACTGACTTTCATTACTGAACAGCAGTGAGGACCACTGGTCCCTTGTCCAGTGTAGATGCTCCCTTGCCCATGCAAGATGATGATGCCTTTGCCTGATGGTCTGAACAGGCACCTTTGACAGTCATTGGAAGGTGGGGAACGCCCCCCCCCCCCACCCCTTCCCAGCACGAAAAAGGTATGTTTCTTAAGGCCAAAACAGGCTGGGTCCTTAAAGGAGTTGTCTCATTAATAGCTTTCAGCCTCTGTCTGTGAATGGGAGTTGAATTGAGGGGCGTGCTAGCTTCTCTGCCTCTTCCCCCCTCCCTCTTCCCCCCTCCTCTCAGCACACAGGGAGCTATCCGGGATTGCTGCTGAAGTTAACCCTGTGTGTGCCTGCCTAGAGAGGTATATCATTGCTAATAGCAGCAAAGAGGGGCTGCAAGTGTTTCTTTACAGTCTTCTTAGCTTTCATATCTCCACATCTCCAGCAACAACAAACAAACCCTCTCAGAACAGAGGCAGGAAAGCTGCAAAGTGTTACTCAGGATGTGTCCCTAGTACAGCATGAACTGTTCACAATCTGTATAGTATTATTATAGTTACAGCTCCACAGACATCATGATTATAGTAACAAGCAGGCTCACTGCTGTCACAAACTATTGATCAGCCTAATCTCTGCTCAATCTGTGTAGAGAGCAGGAAAGGGAAGCAGGCACACACAGGGTTAATCCAGGCAGCAGGGACATAGAAGCCAGAGTCCTCCTCCCCCTCCCTCCACTACAGAAGCATTCTGTGCGGGATGGGCTCTCTGCTCCGACCTGTCTTCAAAGGTGATGAGTCATTCAGACCTGACAGCCAGTAAGATAAGGATCAACAGGTCGGCTGCTATAGAAATTTGAGAAGCTGAGGCAAATCCTATTTAACAGGGCTAGCTCAAAATCAGTAGGACATTTGTAATGAACATATATTGCAAAGCTGCTTGTTTTTTAAAGATCTTTTAATTAAAACCCAATCATTGTAGCGAGACAACCCCTTTAAGAGGTTAACTTCTTATTGAGTATTAGTGACATGTACCCGGGGGAGCTATATGCCTTACTATATGAATTAGTAATAATGTATTACTAGATTAGTCAGCTGGGTGTTACCATTCCAGTTTTTAGCAATTGTTAGCACTCAATGGACAATGTCACACCATGCAGGGACACATTCCCCCCCATTTGGTAACACTTAGCTGAAAGTTTCAGTGAGGAACGTCTCAGAGAAATAACAGGGAAACCACTCATTATAGAAATCTCAGAAAAGAGGCTCCAGAATTATTATGTCATTGGAAATATTAGTATTCACTAAAACACATGTCACAGATCCCCTTTAATCCCTAGAGGACCATGTTCATTTTTTCCTCTTCGCCTTCCAAAAGCCATAATTTTTTTGTTTTTCCACTTACATAGACTTATGAAGGCTTGTTTTTTGCGGGGCAAAATGTTCTTTGTAATGGACCATACCATATATTGTACTGGGAAACCCCCCAGAAATTCAGAATGGGGCTATTTTTGCAGGGTTTTCATTTTTATGTTGTTCACTTTTCAGTATAAATGATGTGTTATTTGTATTCTGCATGTTGGCACGATTCCAGTAATGTTTTTGTACTTTTTAAAAAATAAAAACATTCACTATTTTTTAAATTTGCACTGCGGCGCCACAATCTTTGGCCAATCAGTTTTTTGTTCTTCCACATGTGGACCTGAGTGAGGGTGCATTTTTTGCGGGCTATCGAGTACTTTTGATTGATACCATTTTGCGCTACATGTGACTTTTTGATCACTTTAAATTCCAATTTTTTTGGGACACAAAATGACCAAAAAACACAATTTTTTTCTTGTACCATGTTTACCTTACAGGATGAGGTTATTATTTTAATAGATCAGACTTTTGCAGACACTATGTTACCAATTATGTATAACCTTTTATTTTTTTTTATTTGTAAAATGAAAATAGGCAGTGTTTTGAACTTTTAATATTTATTATTTTTTATATTTTATAACTCTTTCCAATACATTTAGTCCCCCTAGGGTACTTGACCACTACTTAATCATCAGTACATCATTCTACATTATGTATATAATACAGAAGGGTGTACAAAGATAGTGTCCCTATGACTTCCTGACTATGGTGTCTATGTGGTAAAACTATATTTACTATTTTGCCATAGGCAAACTTAAACTCTATCAGTTCTCAATCTATAGAACACTAAAACGTAACTTTTATTATGTATAACACTAAACCTTATACAAAACTATTTAAAAAACCCGATTTCAAACCTCTCAATTTATCACTTTATAATTGTGAAGGAATAACTCCTTTTCTATTATCAAGTCTGGTGGAACACCACCTATTAGCAGGGAAACCTCATATATACAGTGATTTACTAACTCCAGTAAGGGGGTCCCAAGCATCCTACTTGGCAGTCATCCCTAATCCAATGGGCATAAAAAAATATAAGGTTTCCTTGTCAGACCCTCTGCAGCGGGTGACACTGTGAGAAGAGGTGAGAAATCACAATTTAAAATGTCATGCATGACAGTGTGTATAGAGGTTTAGTGTTATACATAATAAAAGTTCCGTTTTAGTGTTCTATAGATTGAGAACTAATAGAGTTTAAGTTTGCCTATGGCAAAATAGTAAATATAGTGATCATAAGTCACTCTCTGTTCTCTTGCGAGATTCCCCTTTTTTTTTGGAGACTATATGTGGTTAAACAGCAGGGATTGGAGCCGGCTGTTTGATGCGCATACTGTTGGAAGCTACTGTGGAGCAGAGAGCCAAAGTTCCTTGCCCAGCTGAGTATTCTGGTGGGTCACAAGCAGAGCATTCTGGTATGCGGCACCAACCTACTGGGGCCTATATACCTACCAACCTTCTGGAGGACCTATTTACCTATCTAGCTACTGAGCTACTGAGAGGACATAACTACTGGGGTGCCTATATACCTACCTACAGGGAGACCTATGTACCTAGCAATCTACTGGGTAGCTCTATATGTCTACCTACCAACTGGAGGGACCTATATACCTACCTACCGAGGGGACCTCATCTATTTACCTACATACTCAGGAGCCCTATATACTTTCCTAGCAACTAAAATTGCCTATATATGTACATACTGACAGGGGGTTCTATATATCTACATATCTACTGAGGGACCTATATATCTGCCTACTTACTGGGTTGGACTATATACCTACCTGTGTACATTGGGCTGTAGTGCTATATACCTACCTACCTAACCTTGGGGACTATATAAACTACTTTATATTTATAGGGTGCCATATATATCTGCCTACTAACTGAGGGGGCTTATATACCTATCTACCTACCAAAGATACCTATATACCTAGCTACTTACTAATATTGACCTATATACCTAACTACCAGGGGCCTATATACCTACCTATTGGAGAGCTATATGCCTAACTAACTACTGCGGGTTCCTGTATACCTACCTACCTACCTACCTACCTGCTGACTGACCTACCTATTATCGAGGGTCTATATACCTCCCTACCTAATGGAGGCCTATATAGGAACGATGGGAGACTTCCTTCACAGAAGAAACTCTGCTTTTCTATCATAGGAAAGCGGGATGCTATAGGGGATGGGGCGTCACTATGCTTTTCTACATAAGCCTTCATTAGGGAGGTATATTTACCCTCCCTCCCCCCAGCAGGTAGGTAGGTATATAAGTGGCCCAGGGAAGTAATCATGGTGTTCTGGGCAAGATAAAGAAGAGACTAACAACCTGGGTAATTTATTAGACAGGGACTTAACCCAATTGTTAAACAGCGCAGAAATCTCCAAAACGCGAAATTCACAATAATATTGGAGTATGCACAAGTAAAGATGTTAAAACAACTTTTATTATTACATGTAATAATAAAAGTTAAGTTTTAGCATCTTTACTTGTGGATACTCCAAGATTATTGTCAAGATAAAGAAGAAAGTGAATGACTCATCAGTGAAGACATCACCTGGATGTAACTGTACTGTAATCACTAGTGATGAGCGATCAGTAAAATTATTGAGATCTCGACGATTGCCGATTTTGAGAAATATCACGCCGATTTACGATCTTGATTGATCGTCGATTCCCGTTAAAGTCAATGGGAAAGGATGACCAGGTTCATTGCTATATCCAAACAGGTGAGGAGAAGCTGGAATTACCATCCACAACAGTAAACTGGATATGTGCTACATCTTAGTCAAGACAAATAGGCTCTAAGAGTCACAGAAAATAATTCACAGGCTAAAATAATTCATTCCTTTCAATGGCTATCCGAAAAGATGAGGACGACATAGCCACAGCAGGTACAAGGAAAGCAGCTGCTACAGGGCCCCTTTGACACTAAGAAGACATCGGTATTGGAAATGGCACATGGTAACTGGCAGGAGACCCCTATCACCTTTTGCACCAGAGACCAAGAACATGTCATATATGTGGTGGCAGCAAGAACATCCCAATGGGGAACACGGAAGTTCAGCTGGCAGGGCTGTAGTTAGAGTGGGTGCGGTGGGAGCCAGGGCTGCAGTCAGTCGTCTATTAACCGTTTCATGGCCACATGCAGCTAAATCAAATGGGGCCCCTATCCATTACTAGTTCCTTTTTTTAACATATCACTGGGCCCCTTTTTGATTAGGGCCCCTGAGAGGAGTACTGCCCTATTGGCACCCCTGGCATCCCTTTTACAGTAGCCTGGCCCCAAAACCAGCAAAAATGCCCTTATGGACCCTCAGAATAAAAATTTGCAGTAAGAAATTGACTATTTCAAACAAGAATTTTTCCAATGCTGCTGCTGCTGCTACGGTTACTTGCCATTCTACTGCTGGCACGTTGCTGACGTTGTTCCACCGTGACACTAGAACATGAAGAAGACGCAACAGATGTTTCCAGTTGGTCAATGAACCCTGTCTCAAATTCCTGCGTTCTACTGTCAATTTGTGTGGGTGGAAGGAAGTTTCTCACTTTTGATTTGGAACGTGGATCAAGAAGGGTGGCCACCAAGTAACTGCTGTTCATTTTCATCGCATTGATGCATGTGAAATAAGCTTTTTTTCAATATGACCTTTACTATTGGTGCCTTTTAGAGCGGCATGACCTCAAATCCATCAAAGATGCCCTTATGGACCCTCAGAATAAAATTTGCCAGAAGAAATAAGTATTTGAACCAATATGTCAGTGAACACGACAATTACTATCGCGGTCCTTTACTGCAGCATGACCCCAAAGCCAGCACAGATGCCCTTATGGACCCACAGAATAAAATTTGCTAGAAGAAATAAGTATTTGAAGCAATATTTTAGTGAACAGGATATTGACTATCGCTCTCCTTTACCACAGCATGACCCCAAAACCAACACAGATGCCCTTATGGCAAGAAAAAATAAGTATTTGAACCAATATTTTAGTGAAAAGAAAATTGATTATCGCTGTCCTTTACCGCATCATGACCCAAAAACCAGCACAGATGCCCTTATGGATCCTTAGAATAAAATTTCGCTAAAAAAGATTAAAACAAGTATTTCATTTTGAAGCAATATTATTGTGACAGGACGTGCACTATGATATTTTCGACAGAAGACAAAACCAGGTTCAATGAGTCCTTCTGGAAACCCTTCAGTAAACTTGGGAAGAAATATGTATTTTGAATATTTTAGTGAAAAGGGAAAATTGATTATCGCTGTCCTTTACCGCATCATGACCCCAAAACCAGCGGGAGATGCCCTTATGGACCTTTAGAATAAAAATTCGCACTAAGAAATTGACTCCTTAAAACAAGATTATTTCCAATGCTGCTGCTGCTGCTACGGCTACTTGCCATTCTATTGCTGTCACATTGCTGACGTTGTCCCACTATGATATTAGAATGTGAAGAAGATGCAATAGATGTCTCCAGTTGGTCAATGAGTCCTGTCTCAAATATCTGCATTCTACTGTCAAACTGAGTGGGTGGAAGGAAATTGCTGATTTTTGATTTGGAACATGGATCAAGGAGGGTGGCCATCCAGTAACCGCTGTTCATTTTCATTGCCTTGAGGCATGAAAAATTTGAAATGAGTATGTGAAATAAGCTTTATTTTAATATGACCTTTACTATTTTTGCCTTTTACAGTGGCATGACCCCAAAACCAACACAGATTCACTGGAAGAAATGACTACTTCAAACAAGATTTTTCGGCATAGGACATTGAGCATCGCTATCTTTTACAGCAGCTGACCACAAAAGCAGCAAAAAAGACCTTTCAGAGACTCAAAATTAGATAGAATAAAAGAGTATGTGAACTAAGCTTTTTTCCAATACGACCTTTACTATTGGTGTCTTTTACAGTGACCTGACCACAAAACCAGCAAAAATGCCCTTACTGACCATCAGAATAAAATTTGCAGGAAGAAATGACTATTTCAAACAAGATTTTTCTGAATAGGACATTGAATATCGCTGTCATTTAAAGTAGCATGACCCTAAAACCAGACAAAATGCCCTTATGGACACTCCCAATAAAATTTGCATGAAGAAACTCAGACGGTTGACGGGGAGGTCCAGATGACACAGTAATGCTGACAGTCTGGTCGAAGTGTGAGCTAAGACCTCAAGCCTTCCTCAGCAGCCAGTCAAGACCCGGATAGCGCTTTAGAAATTTCTGCACGACCAGGTTCATGACATGTGCCAGACAAGGGATGTGCGCAAGCCTACCGATTTTAAGGGAGATTTCTCCCATTGTCGCACACCACCTTGTCTGGCACCAGGCTCTTGTCACTCAGCCATTGCTTGGTCTCATTGCGCAGAGCCATCCACAGCTCTTGACCTGTGTGTTGATGGTCTCCAAGACACATTCATTTCAACACGGCCTGCTTTCTCTTGGCACGTGATGCTACCCATGGAGCTTAGGTATCGGAAACCTGCACCATCCCTGTAGTGTGGAAGAGTGTTGCCGACCATGAGCCCACCATCATCACCGGAGACATCCACCCAACTCACCCAGTGAGCTGTCACAGAGATGTAATGCCCTTAACTGTGCTTACTAGTCCATATATCTGTGGTCAGGTGGACTTTGCTGGACACAGATACAGCCAATGCGCTGGAGGTTTTTTCTGACACGTGGCTGGCCAGGGCAGGGACAGCTTTTTGGGAAAATAAATGCCTACTCAGCATCTGGTATTGGGGGCAGGCCAGGATCATGACGTGGCGGAACCCATCTGTGTCCACCAGTCAGAAAGGCAACATTTCCAAGGCCAAGAGCCTGGCAATGCCGACGTTCAGGCTTTTGGCTTTAGGATGCTTGGGGTGAAAGCGTTTCTTATGGCTGGCTGCTAGAATGGCCGCTGTCAGGTGTGCAGATCAAACTGGTGGATGGAGAAGGGGTAGGCTGTGTCTCTGGTGGTGGTAATTGGGTGACAGTGTGTGGCACTGGGGCTGATGCTTGCTCATGCCGCTCCGGGACATGGGCAACAGAGGAATGCTTGATTTTGGAAGTGTTGGAGGAGGAGGAGGAGACAGGGGGTGTCACAGTGGTTGGAAGCCCAGGACCTGTGTTTTTTTCCAAGTGATTCCTCTTGCTTTAGATGCTTGCTTTAGATGCATGTGCTTGTTCATGCTTGTGGTGGTTAAACGCTTTAGATTCTTGCATCTACTGGTGTGTTGACGGCAAATCCGGCATATGACGTCAGTCGGCGAATCTGAGGCTTGATCGAAAAAGGCACAGGCATTACAGGTCCTGGACCTCTTCGACAGTGATAACCTAGTAGCGGTGTTTCCGCTGCCACCACTGACCATGGCTGGTGGATTAAAGTCAGCGGTCTTCTGCGATTGCCCTCTCCCTTTCTGAGGCTAGACCTGCACTGACACTACCCCATCATCTTCCTCCTTGTTCACTGATGAGGCGCTCTCAAGCAAATGCTGCTGAAAAGACCACGTTGGATCCGCAATGTCATTATCAACATCATCATCATCACAGGTGACTTCCTCGTCCTGACAGTCTACATCCTGAAGCTGCAGGCTAAAAGCCACATGCACTGAAAGGCGTTGCTGACTGCTCAGTATTTCTGCCGAATGAACAGCTTCCTTGTCCTCTGAGGGCATCAGCGATTGGACGTTAGAGCAGACACAATCATCCTTTTTGGCCTCTTGATTTTTTTAAATGCCTTCTGACCCCAACCGCATTGTGTCATCAAAGTACTCTTCAGAACATGGATTATCCACAGTGGTCTCTACATGGGTTGACATTTGGGCTGTGTTTACTTCAAGTTGGACTGATGCTGACGATGATGATGACGACATTTGTGGCTGTGACTGAGAGCACGAGGAGGTAAAACCGCTGGATGCAGGTTGCTTAAACCACTGAAGAACAGATTGGCGACGTTCTTCGTTACTGAGATTCACAGGTAACTGACCGAGCGATGACAGGCCTGAAGGTCCTGCAACCGATGATCCGCTGGCTTGCGTGTTGTCTGGAGCACTGGAAAGAGCGCCTTGTCTCAAACTTTGAGCTCCACGTCCTACCCCCTTTTGCTTCAAAGAAAAGAAAATTTCACGGGTGTTCAAAAACCCCTAAAATTTCCAACGGGAAACTGGGAAATTGAAACGGGAAATCTGTAAAATACAGTCTTATGGAAGAGTTTGAAAAACATAAAATTTAAAACATTTTTCCCTTCCTTCGCCCCCTTATTTCCCAACTGCCAAGTAGGACTTGAAATTTGGGACTTTTTTATCCCGGAATATCTAAAAAATGTTTTTTTTTGACAAAAACTGAAAAACCAGGAAAACAAATAGAAATTTTTCAGGAAAATCTAAACATGGGCCCCTTTTCTGAAAACCAGGGTAAAAAATTGGAATTTTTTTTAGGGATTGGGCTAAAAATGGGGTTTTTTTTCTGAAAACCGGGGGTTAAAAATAGAATTTTTTTTTCCACGGACTATCTAAAAAATGGGGTCTTTTCTGAAAACCAGGGTAGAAAAATTTTTTTACAAAAACCAAATTTAAATGGGGTTTTTTTGGGACAATACAACCGGGAGTACAAATAGAATTTTTTCCACAAATTTTATCTAAGAAATGCAATCTTTTTTTACAACCAAGGGTAGACATAGAAATGTTTTCTACGGCATACCAAATAAAAGTTTTCTTTTCTGAAAACCCAAAGTAAAAAATTTTAAATATTTTTTCCACAGTTTTATCTAAGAAATGCGGTCTTTTCTGAAAAAGGGGGTAAAATAGAAATTGTTTTTTTGGGGAATCCCTTTAATAAACCCTTTTTTCTGAAAATTTAAACCGTACAAATTAATATTTTTCCACGGGGAAAATCTAAAAAATGTGTTTTTTTTCTGACAAGGGGGGTAAAAATAAAATTTTTTTCTACGGAATCCCTAAAAAATTGTCATCTTTTCTAACAACTGACAACCAGGAAAAACAAATAGAAAAATTTTCCACTTTTTAATCTAAAAAATTGGGTGTTGGGGAAAACCCCTCTGACAACCAATAAAAGTGTTTTTCCTTCCCCCCTTTTGAAATTTTAAACTCCAAGTGGGACTCCCAATTTGACCCTTTTTCTTGGAATAACCAAGCAATGGGGGGTCTTATACACAACATTAAGATTTTAAACGGTTTTTTTTATAGGGAAATTTATTTTGGGAAAATTGGGGTTTTTAAATTAAAAAACAGGTCTTTTACACCCCTAAAAAACTTAATAAGAGAACTTTATACATCAAAATAAAATTTTGGAACCTGCTTACTTTTGGCCCAAAGAACCAAATTGGGGACCCCAAAAAATAAAAAAGGAAATCATAAATCAAAATTCATTTTTAACGGGGTGGGGTCTCCCTACTGAAACCACCCTCTTTCTTTTCTTACGGTTCTCTTTGTTGAATCCAAGCACAGCGATAACCCTTCCTATATGGCAGTGGTACCGGCAGTGGCACCGGCCTGAATAGGAAGGGTTAAATAGGGTTACCTCTACGCTTGATGTTTTTTTGAGTTTCCTTAAATTCCCCCTATCTTTTTCCCTTTTTTTAGGAAAGGGCCCCAAAAATTGGATTCAAAAAAGGGAAAACCGGGAAGAAAAGAAAGTGTTTGGTACATAAAAAACCCCTTACCCTATATACTTATATGTGATTGATGATACTTATTTTTTGTGGTCATTTTTTAAAGGGGGGCGAATCTTTTCCTAACAATTTGGGAATTCGTTTAAAATTTCAGGAAAACTTCGGTTCAACGAAGCAAACTTTGGGGTATTTCGGGGGGGAACAAAGTGGGCTTTTGTTTGGTAAAAGGCTGGGGAGCACAGGGCCAACATGGGGCAAAGCACTGGGGAGGAAAAAGGGGGGGCATACCCATACATGGCAAAAATGAACCAATCAGAGCCCGGGCGGGATTCTGGATTTTCCCGCCCAAAAATAAGACCGACGCCCGGGCCGGGGACTAAACACTCCTCTCACTGTACGACGGGGAAAAGGGCTGCTGCGGGTGATAGCGCTTTCTGAAAAAATGTTTTTTCACAGCGATTTTGTGGGGTTTTTTCAGCTTGCCCCAAGACTGTTCCTAATTTTCTATTTCTGTTTTTTTGGGGGGTTTTGGATCTGAAATCCGTGTGCCCCCACTGCAGCGGATATACATCAATACCCAAGGGGGATCTAAGCCTTTCCTTTGTTTTAATTTAAAAAACAGCTTTTTTAAAAATTAAAAATCCCACTTAATTTTTGGCTGCTCAATTCAAATTGCGCAATTTACTTTCCGGGGTTAATTAAGCGTTGTTTTGCTGGTTGCGGGGGGCCCAAAAATTTAAACCTTCTTTTTCAACCCCCCAAATATAATATTTTTTTTGGTAGCCTAATTCACAAGCAAATTAATTCCCTTTTTAAATCTTTTGGTTGTTTGGCTTTGAAAATACCCCTTTGTAACACGCTACAAGCTACAGTTTGGGGTGGCTAATACTTTTTCCAATTTACACCCGGGGGTTAATTAAGCGTTTTTTTGCTGGTGGCTGACAAAAAAAAACCGCTTTTTTAAACCCAAATTTATATTTTTTTTTGGTTACCCTCTTTTCACAAGAAAAGGGTTTAAATTTAAAATTTTTTATCCCCTTTTTGGGGGTGGCGAGAAAAAAAACCCCTTTAAACCCAAACTACTAGTTTTGGGGGGGCTAAATTTCTATTGCGCTTTTTCACCCGGGGTTAATTAACGTTGTTTTGTCTTTTGCGGGACAAAAAAAACCGTCTTTTTCCCCCCAAAAATATATATATTTTTTTTTGGCCCCCCTAATTCAAAGAAAGGTTAATTAAAATTTTATCTTTTTTTTGTGTGGCTTGAAAATACCCCATTGAAAAACCCCAAAAAGCAATTTAGTTTGTGGGGGCTCAATTCTTTTGCGCAATTTCTTTCCGGGGGTTAAATTAAGCTTTTGTTTTTGGTGCTTTTTTTCAAAATTAAACCGTTTTTTTTCAACCCAAACTTTTAATTTTTTTTTTGGGTTTAGCTAATTCACAAAAAATTTTAATTAAAATTTTTATCTCTTGTTGGGTGGCGTAGAAAAACACCATTGTAACACGCTCCCAAAAGCACTATTTGGGGTGGCTAAATTCTATTCCCCGCAATTACATCGGGGTTTTTAAATTTAAAAGCTTTGGGTTTTCTGCTGTGCGAAAAAAAATAAACCTTTTTTCAACCCCAAAAAATATATACATTTTCTTGTACCCAAAATTTCACAAGGGGGTTTTAATTAAGCCTTTTGTGCTTTACTTTTAAAAAAACACCAGTGTTTGAAATCGACACATACAAGTAAATTTTTCCTGGCCATTTGGGGGCGCAATTTTTACCCAAAGGGGTTTACCCAAGCTTGTTACGGGGTTCATGGATCAAAAAAAGGTGTATATTTTTCATTACAGATTGGGTTCATCAAAAAATTGGGCTGTACATTTTAGAACAAACAGTATTTTTAGACAGAGAGGGGGGCAGGCTCCCGCAAATGCGAGGGCAGGGGACAAACCCTTTCCCGGGAAAAAGGGCCCCGGTCGCAGCCCCAGCAAGGGGGCGCGCAAAAGGGGTCACTCCCGGGGGAGGCCACAAAAATGCCCGGGTGTCATCTTTGCGGCCGTGGGGTTTTTCAGCAACCCCCAAAGGGGGCTTGATTTTTTGGGAAAAACATTTCCCTTCCCCCCCCAAAGACATCTTACAACCCCCGCCCAAAAGTCGGTGGGAAACCCCAGACACAACATTTTTGGGATGGCCCGGGGGGGGCGGGTCAGCGGGCCCCCCCCTGTTTCCCCAGCCCCCTCTGTTTCCCCTCCGTTCCCCCACCAGGGTTTTTAAAAATTTTGGGCTGGGGTCGCGCCAAAAAATATATAGCGAGGGTGAACAAAATTTAGGGGGGCATCCCGCCTACTTGGGAGCGGGAAAAAAATGGGGCCCAAACCCCCCGCTTCTTTCTAGGGGGGCAAATTAAAAAGATGTGGGGGATGGGATGGGGGGGTCATGGGTTTAGAGGTCACCTCGGGTTACCAAACGGGGATGAGGACGTGTGCATTTTAAACACCAAAAAATGAAAGATGTAGCCCCACCCCACTTGGGGCCGGGGGAAGCAAGGGGGCATCATCGTAAGGGAAAAAGGCTAGCTTGCCCCGCAGGCAGCGGGGCAGCCCCGGGAAAGGGGGGGGGGGGCCGTGAGTCAGCAGGGGAGCACAGTGTATCGGGAGCCAAGCGGCCAAAGGGGTTAAAACCCGCTCGCAGGTCCCAAAACCCGTGCGGCACAGGGGGTCCGCAGGGGGCGGCCCCCAGTATCCCCTCAATTTCAGCTTTGGGGGTTAAAAAAGCTAATCGGCGGTGTGGGGGTCTTTGCCCGGGCACCGGAGGGGCGAATAAAGGGGATATGTAGAATTGGGGCAGAAAGTGAAGGTGGCCAGGGACTAACGTTGGCACAACGGCCCTGCGTCAACACATGCGGTCACCATCCGGGCCTGGGAAAACGGGCCCCAATGTGGTGGGCCCTCCTGCCCCTGCAGCACACGCGGCCGGGGGGCCCCCGCATGCCCTTTCAGCCCTCAAGGCTCCCCCCACCTCTGCAGAAGGCAGCGTTTCTCTTTGACATTCCCCCTCCCGGGGCCCCGATGGCTCCGCTCCCCGCACTCATGGCGCCAACAGGGCGTTCGAGGGCGATTGTAAAGAACAACATATGCGTCCAACCCCCCAAAGGGGCAGCAGCTGACCCTGGGTCTGTTTCCCAAATTTTTGGTACGGGAGTCCCCCCCTTTTTTAAAAAGGTTTGGGTCTGCACCATTTAGAAAATAATGGCTTGTGCCCTCCGGGTGGAGAGTTCCAAGCCGGGAATTTTCTTTTCCAAAAACGTTTCCAGCACTTCATAAAAATTTTTAGAACAAAAATGGGTCGTCCTTTAGCTTTTTTGGTTTGTTTCCCCAAAGGTTTCACGGGCAGCGGCGGGGTCTGGGGCGTAACTACGGTCAGGCCAGTTTCATGTCCTTTACGGCCCCCGGGTGAATGGGCTTTCCCTTCCCCCGGCACACCAAAAATTGGGACAGGAGAAAGCCGCTTTTTTCCTCCACTTGTCAAATTTTCTGCTCCTGCGCCAATGTTTCCCCCCCCTCCTTTTCCACCACCACCACCAACTCCCTCCCCAAGTCGCCCATCATTCCACATGTGTAGGCACGCGGTGGGCCGCATTCTACACCTTTGCTTGCCTCGGGGGAACGAAGTCACACAGGGGGGGAACCCTTTTTTTCTCCGCGTATGCACAAGAAATCGATTTTGGGAGCTTTCCCCGCGCCAACTGCAAAAACGGAACCATGGTGACGGGCAAGGGGGGAACAAGGGGTCCCCGCTGCACCGAGGAGGGATGGCCATGCGCCCCCATGGCCCACTGTTCAAAACTGGTTTAAAAAAGGTTTCCCGGGGTCTTTCCCCCGATCTTCAGAACATTTTGAAAATTTGGGCCCGGAAACTTTGCATTTACTTTATCCTTCTACAAACCCCAAAAACCCCCTCGGGTTTACGGGGAGAAAGGGCCTCCCCAAAAACGCTCGGGAAAGCATTTTCCCCCCGCTGGGGAAAAACCCGCCTGACATGTTTGGGCCGACGTATTTAAAAAGAGAGGCCATTTTAAAAGATTTTTTGATGATCCGGCAGCCGAAGTACTCCCCGTTAACTTTTATTCCCCGTGTCCGCTCATGCCTGACACCTGCCCTTTTTTGAGGCCATTCGAGGAGGCCACGTTATTTGTCAGGGCGCCAGGAAATACGGGGTGAATAACGGGCTTCCCCCTTCTTCTTCTGGAAAAAGATGCGGAAAAAAAACTGTCTGGGGAGGGGGGTGGAGAAAGTGGCCACATCTCGTGCCCCCAAAAAGTCCGGGGGGGGGACTGAAAAAGGAGGAGGGGGAGGGGGAACATTGGAGCAGAAGCAATTTTCTGGTGAAATGAGTGGATTTTTTTTCCCGGGGACAAGGGGAGGGGGATAGGAACACTGGAAGGGGGTTGGGGATGAGAAGACACAGATGACTCCCCAAACAAAGTGGCAATACAGTGGAAAAGGAGGCGGGGGCCCCCCGGGAGTCACTTTGGGGCAGATGTCCCCCGATGCTTATTTGCCTGGCTAGTACACCGAATAGGTCACATCCCGGCAAAAGGGGTGACTTCTGGGTCTCCACCCTATTGGGGGCCCTCGCTACCCGGGCCAAAATGGAAAAACCTTTTTTCCCAGCTATTGAAGGGGAAAAACAAAATCAAATAATATAAAAAACCCCCGTTTAAACAATTTCCGCGGGCCATGTGCGGCATGTCCTTCCTCTGACAGGGCCCGAACCCGGGGGGGTTTCCCCAGCCCTTTACGTTTACTGCCCCGGCTGCTGGGGGGGGTTTGGGGGGGTAAAGGGGCCTACCAGCTCCATCCGCATAACCTAAGTCTGGGGGTCCCCAAGAGCACTTTTCCCTTTAAACCCCCTTTGTGAGGGGGGCAGCACCAGCAGAGCAGCAGCCCGGACATGGGGGCATTCCCCAAACCCAAAAGGGTTTTGGCCTACTTGGACGCACTCTGCCACCCCAGTTTTGAAGATCCCCTGGGGCTACGGGCAGCCAAAACTTGGGTGTGGGGGCCGAAAATTGCCGATTTTGCAGTGGAAAGCTGGGCCTGCCCGGCCCGTATTGGCATCAAGCGGGGGTTTAGTTTTCGGGGGGGGCCATCGTTTTTCCCCAAGGGGAACCCGCTTGGCTACGGGGAAAAGTTGAAGACTGACCTTTGTCAAGATTAATCAGGGGTGGATCGGCCCCGGAAATTTTTACACACCAATGCCCCTTTGGGGGTCAGTCTGGGGGTTTAAAACCCGGGCCCCAGCCACTATTTGATCCGCCACCCCCTGATGCCCCCACATCTGCGTTTGTTTCTCCATTGCCTTAACCCCCGTCTTTACCAGGGGCTGGTTTTGCCACCCCCCTCAACACTCGTCCCTTGTTCCCACCCATGTGCTCTTTTGCGGCTGCTGTTTCTGTTGCCCGGGCATTCCCCCCCCCCCTGTGCCCTTTTTGGCCCCCTGCCGGGCCTTTTTTTTTTTTATTTTTTTTCCACCCTCCAGAATGTCCCTTGTGCCACCCCTCTACCTCTGCTGTTTTTCTCCGTCCCTCACCCCCACTCTCTTCCCTTGTCCACTGCCTACCCCATCTGGGTTTCCCCCGTGACCCCGCTCTCAGCCCTTGGGGCCCCCTCTGTGCCTAAAAACTATTTTGCCACCGCAGAAAACATTGTGCCACTTTTCCCGACCTCATGCTGCTGCGTGACTCCTGTCGTTTCCCTTCCCCAAATGTGTCTTTTGCCACTTGGGCGAACCCCATGCTGCTGCCTGGCTGCTGCCGTGCCCCCCCCACTGTGGCCCAAATCCTGTTTTTTTCCAAACCCCCAGAATTTTTCATTGTGCCACTGTCTGACCTCATGCTGCTGATTTTGGTCTTTCCGTTTCCCCCACACTTTTTCAATTTTTGCCACTGTCTGACCTGATCTGCTGCTTTGTCCCGCCCCTCCCTCCAACTTTCATTGGGACCCCTCTTTGGGGCCCACCCTTTTTTGCCACTCCAGAATTTTTCAAATTTTCCCCTGCCTGAACCCCATGCTGCTGCCCCGGACCTCCACACTGTGTCATTTCCCTCTGCGGGCCCGGGACTTTTTTTGCCACTTCCCGAATGTCATTGTGCCCCCTGACCCGACCCCATGCTGCTGGGGGTTTCCGCCGCCCCCTCCGACCTGTCCAATGTTGCCACCTTTAGCTCTCATTTTTTTTTTTCCCGCTTTTTCTGCCATTACTTTATTTAGGTACTTCCTGCTTCCCTTTTTTTGGGCAGTTTTGCCCCCAAATGCCCAGGGGATTTTATTTTGTGAAGCGATTCTAAGAGCGGGGCTGTCATTCTGTATAAATAAAACACAACATTGTTTTTGAAGGCCAAACCAAAACTCCCTCTGCATATTTTTTGCAAGGGACAACTTTTTACACCCTGCACTTTTGGGACCTGGGGGAAATAGCTTTTTTTTTAAAGGATTCGTCCGAATTTAAATTTGGGGCCCAAAAAGAATTTTTTTCGGGAAAAATTTGGGGAGTGGGCCGAACCGAAAATTTTTAAAAAAATTCGCCCCTCTCAGTCACTATAAATTGGTTTTCCCTTTTTCTGTATTTCCCGGGTCAAAATTGAATTTTTTATATTAAATTTGTCTAGTGATCACTTATTATTGTTTTAAAACAAATTGTCCTGTTTTTTTTGGGGGTTTTTAAATTTTAACAACTAACCCCCCGGGGCCTCAGGGAAAACATCTGATTTTTGTGGGGAAAAATCAATCAGCCCGGTATTTTCACCCCGCTTTTTGAAAATTTTGCAATAAACGGTGAATATTCAGGTGATTTGTTGTCCATGGTTTTTGGGGTGGGTCAATTTAACCAGAATTTTTGTCTTTGGTACAGAATGGCTCGGGTTTCTTTTCTGGGGTTAAGAGATTTGGTTTGGAGCAAGGTAGGTAAAGGCACAGAGTTAATTTTTAGCAGGGAAACCCCCCTCCATTTTTTGTTGCCCTTTTTTAAAGGTTTTCCTTCTTGAGAAAAAACATTTAAGAATTTCCAAACATAAAAAGGTGCTGGTTCAAACTTTCCTGCATAGTAAACATGGCATGTTTATCCCGACAGCATAACAAATTTTGGCTCAAACATTAGTTTTTTTACTAAGAAGGTAGATAAAATGGAGCAGCCCGGTTTTGGAAAAACCCAAACTTTTTTTCGTGGGTATTAAAATTTTATGTGGGATTGCTTCAAATTTTTTCTTCCCCACTTCAGGTTTCTCCCTTCACGGGCACTTTGTTGACTTTTTTTCAAAAAACAAAATATCTTTCCCCCGTAAAAGGGGAAAAAGATCACAAATTTAATTTACCAGGCCAAAAAATATAAAAAATCATATCGTAAAATTATTTAATAATTTTCTTATTTTAGTCTTCAAAATAGGAAAGAAGTAATTTTATAATATGAACAGAGAAAGAAATTGGGGCTAAGTAACCCAATAAAGCAAATATTTCTTTTTGGGGTTTGGGCACCCAACCAAATTTTTTGTTTCGAAAACCCCTATTTTTTATAAGTTACGGGAAAGTTAAAGGGGGTTTTCTCACCTTTCTTTTCACGAGCCACAGCCCACTTCAGACTCCAAAAATCCCATTTAGGACCCATGGGGGGTTCTACTTCCCGTGGTTAACAATCAGCACTGCTATTCCTAATGATCCTTTAAAGTGAATGGGTGCAGGGGGTTTGTTTAAAAACCCCCGTTTTGCACAAGGCTTTCAGCGCTCTAAAAGGGTTTTTAAAAATTTTCATTTTCATGGGTTTGGAAATTTTTAAACCCCTTTACATTTTTCACTTTCTTTAAATTTCAGCCATTTGGTAAATACAAAAAATTCATTTTGTTCTCTTAATGTTCACTCTGCACCCCCCTCTTTAAAGGAAAAAAAAAAGAAAAAGGGAGATATTTTTGCAAATTTATTTAACAAGAAAAACTGAAATATCACTTTTCTTAAGTTTAGACCTTTTCTGTGGGAAATTTATATTTTAAATAAAATGCTGTCCATTTCCTTTTTTCCTCCATGGGGGAGGTTCTACCCTTCCTTGGAGTTCAGCTGTTTTAATTTAAACTGATTGGGCTTGATTAGGAAAAGGGAAACCTATCTATATAAGACCTCACACTCACAGTGCATGTCCAGAGCACATGAGAACATGAGGTCTAGGGAACCCGCCCAAGTAGCTCAAAAACAAAAAAGGGGGCAAGGGGACAAAATCTGCCAAAGGTTTTCAAAAAATTTTTGCAGCACCAAGGGCCCGAAGAGGGACATGGGCCCCCATAATCCAAAATAGAAAAAGTTTGGGGGGACTACAACTCTTCCTCGACCTGGGTTTTCCCCCAAAAATAAAGGGAATCATTTGGGAAAAAAAACCCTTGGGGGAGAGAGGGAAGGAAAAAACCCCAAGATTTACTGTGGCTGAGCTCCAGGATACATGGGGATGGGGGAAAAATTCCTCAAAAAATCCCAAATATCACTGCAGCCCTCCACCAGTTTGGGGGGTTTTTGGGAGGTGCGGGGCCCTGGGGGGCCTTCCCTCCGGCAAACATCGGAAAGCCCACTTTCAGTTTGCCAAAAAAAAAAACATGGGCCCCTGGTATGAGAAATAAGATTTTCTGGGCTGGGTAGACAAAATTGAACTTTTTTGGTTTAAATTTTAAACCGGGATTGGGGGGTGAAACCAGGCCCCCCGCTCCCTCACCCCGCCACCCACAAAACCCAAAAAGGGGAAAAAGGTGGTTTGGGAAACATCAGCTATGGGTTTTTTTCAACGCAGGGGGCAACAAAAATGGTCACAATTGAAAAAGATGAATCCTGAATAAGAATATCCTGGTAAAAACCTCTTTCCCAAATGCTCTGGACCTCAAATTGGGGTGAAGTTTTATCTTCCCAAAAAAAAAATGGGCCCTAACCACACTAAAATAAAAAAAGCATGGCCTTTTTGAACAACTCTGTGACCAAATTCCCGACCGGCCCGCAAGCCCTGGGCCTAAAACCCCTTTTAGCATCTCTGGAGAGACTTGAAATGGCTTCCCCAAAAACGTTCACCATCCCAAACCCGAGGAACTGGAGATACTCAAGGAAAAAAGGCAGAGGATCCCCCCAAAACCAGGTTGAAAAACTTTTGCATCATTTCCCCAAAAACCTCATAGCTGACAGTCAAAAGGGGCCTCTTAAATCAATTTAAACAAAAGGGGCTGAAAACTTTAAACCAATTTTGGGTATTTTAGTTTTTCTTTTTTAATATTTTTTGCAAAAAAATTTTACATTTGTTTTTCCTTTTAAGATCGGGAGGGGGGGGCAGAGTGTCATTAACAAAAAAAATAACTTTTTGGGGTCTTTAAAAAAATGGCTTTCAATGAAAAAAAGATGAAAAAATTTTGTACCCCCAACCGGAAAATTTAAAATCTCTGCTAACTCCTACACAAAGGAAAATCAGAAGAGCAATATATTTCATAATAGCCTTCAGTATTTTTAAGTACATCTTTAAAGATAATCATTGTGATAAGAAAACCCCTTTAAATGCCATAACTGAGAGCTATGAAAACATGATCTAAAAATATCCAATTAAATGTTATATGCATTCAGGGTTAATAAAAATTGTGCTGCAATACAATATGTAATAACAATAAATGATCACAATAATATCTGTTACATAAATTACATAATGAATATTACCTGGAAGTGGATAAATATATTTTCTTACATATGGCAGACTCACTGTCTATTAAGATAAATGCCATAAGATCTGAACCCATTCCTATTAGCTGCCATATGCTTTGTCTGCTGTAGAGCTAAAGGGTTTTTCTCACTACAAAGATTAGCTTTCAACATGTAGGAAACGGTAGATGAAGACATTTTCTAAATACATTGTTCTTCTGATTTTACTTTAATCATGAGATAAGAGCGTTCTTATGTGCCCTGAGTGCACACAGGTTACTATGGTTACATGCATACCAAACCATAACTCTGTTATCTGATTTGAGCAGAGAGTGACGTCACCCCACGGATGGACTGAGATCCAGGGCAAAATATTAATCTCTAACAAGATTGACTATTGCTTTGCTGATAAGACATTGCATTTACTTCTCACAGCCTGTATAGCTTTGTTTACTTACAGATTAGATCTCTTTATAATGTCTCAGCTAGTTACAAGGAGGATAAATATGTTAATAACTGCTATAGATCCACCCACAGCCGAAGGAGAGTCGAGTGACAGTGAAGCTGGCTATGACTGTGAAACTGCATGGTGAGAAAATCCCTTTAAGTCCCTCCTGACACCATTGCCCTTGTAACAGAGCTAAATGGCACAATGCAGAGTCCTAACAAAAGATGCATTAGATTTGTTATTTAATTGGGAATGTTTACTAAAGCAGAAAGTCAGGAAAGCTGACAGGGTCTTAAATAAGTTTAGGGCCAGCAGGCAATATGAATGAACTGCAAGATAAAAATATGGATAAGTCCTCTAATCAATGAGATTGTGTGATGTGATTCTGTACAGTAGGCTAAAATATATGACCTGTACTCTAAAATATGTAGAGCAATGTTACTTTGCAACCTGATCATTTATACACAGATACATTCTTGTTTTTATGAATTTACTTACCTTGGGACCAGCTTAATTACATTTTCACACAGAGCTTGGATGTACCATGACCCTGTTAGGATATTACGGAATGAGTTGCAGCCATCCACGTTGACATTCCGATCAAAACATCTGCAGCACTAGGTATGGTTATTGTAGTTTCATTCTCTTCAACTTCATTTGCTTCCTCACCACCTGTTATACTGTATGCATCTGATAAACCTTTCATTTGACTCGCTTGTATAAAAAACAGCTTAGGTTTTCCAGCCAATGTAGAACAATTTTTGGCAGAGAAACAGGATACTATTTCACCTATAGGTATAGCTTGATCGTCAGTTCCATAGACCGCTTGTGATACTCCATTACTCAAAATGCAGCAAACAAAGCAGTCTCTCTCTGTATGATCCCTTTTCTGGAACTCAATCAAACAATGGTGGATTTCTTGTGCTGACAGATCTTTGTGAATCTCCACATCGAAGCCCAGCCACATGAACACATAATACAGGGATTCTGTAAGATTGCAAATGTTCACAAAATAAGCAAATATGATACATTATATTGAAGAAGGAAACCATGTTGCAGTGTGCTGCAAACACATTTATTACAGCCATTAGACCCTTTTTGTGACCTCTATGGCATGGGGGTGTGGCTTTACAGAAAGTCACCATGAGTGAGGTGCGACATGCTACACGAAAATTCTGGTGTAAAACGTATGACAACCAATAGCTGGTCTAATACGCTAGACAAGTCTAAAGATGTGCTAAATTTAACAAACAGCATAAGCCACTATGATAAATCTGAGGCATTTTTAACATCAAGTTTATGCCGTCTAACCTTTAGACACTGATAGTAAATGTAGGCCAATGATCAGTAAGTCAAGGATCCTCGGTTAGGGTATGTTCACACGGCTTCTTGCGGGGCGTATGGTACGCGATGCAATACGCAGGGTGTTTTGAGGCCACGTGCTGATGAGCATGTAATTTGAAAGCACGGGGAGGCCAGCCGGGCGCCGGCCCCATAGACATGCATTGTTAGCAGCAGGTATTCGCTGCTAACAATTGACATGTCAATTCTCTGCCCCCACGTACAATACGATCGTATTGTACACGTGGGAGGACAACACGTAGTCCATAGCTCTCTATAAGGGCTATGAATTACTGTAATTGCGGTGCGCATTTAGCTGCGTATTAAGCGCAATACGCGGTGAAATATGCGTGCAATTACCTGCACAAATAAGTCGTGTGAACATACACTTACACAGGCTGTGGAGTGATCCCTGCGGTTGTGCAGGACAGCTGATAGAAATCCGAGCACTTAATGTGGCTTCTTCTCACCACCATTCGTTACACTAGGTAGACGTTCAGACAAGGAAATTAAAACAACACCAGTGAGGGCACCATAAGGGTATGTTCACATGGAATATTTGTGGTCCGTATTTCAGGGCATAATTGTGCTATAATACTCCCGGAGTACGGACCGCAAATACTCATATTCATTGAGAGCAATAATTAACTGCCATTTTCTCCTGCCTACAATACGCGCCGGGGGAAAGAATTGACTTGTCATTTCTTTCCTGCTCTTACATGCTGAGAAGAGCAAGAGTTTATGGGAGCGGGCACAGAGCGTTTTGGAAGTACGCACAGGCCAGCATGTACTTCTAAAACACCTGACGTATTGTAGAGCGTACAGTACATGCTGCAATAAACCGAGTGAACATACCCTAACAAGTATATAACAGCAATATTTACACACATGAGCATTTTTAAAATAATTTCAATTAAAAAATGGACATGTTTTGTGTGGTCTAAGAAATGTAATATTTAACTGTGGGACTAGTGTGTTTAGTCAATTAAACCTATAATAGCACTGCAAATGATGGAAAATATTGGGAGCATGTAGAGGGGCAGCCAGAACTGGAGCAAACTACAATCTTGGATGGTAAAGGTGTTTCCCATCTGGCTGTTTCATAGAGCCTGCTTTTCACAACCAGCTTTAGGCTCCTATTTGCTGTTCAGGCTATGTGTAGGTCTACAGCAGTCATTGGCATATCAGCTTTGCTATTCCTAGCGCAGCATGTTAGAGAGACGTTGGTGATGGAGGGGTATAAATAGCAGGGCAGAAGGCTACAGAACTCTGGTAACACTTTGTCATTAAGAAACATAAAAAAGGTTCTGTCGTTGATAAGACACAGCAGGGAGCGATGTCAACATCCTGGCTAGGGCTCTAGAGCCTGTTAGAGCAGAGAGAGGTGGTCACTAACCTAAGGAAGCTTGTTTACACAAGCAGGAGATAAAAACTGCTCTTGCTCTGAAGGGAAACAAAATCAGAACAGCAATGTATTTAATAGTCTTTTTATCTTTGCTGACATATTGTGGCAAATTATACAAACCTATAAATGTTATAGGGTCATTATAGGGCGTATCCAAACCAATTACATGTATTGATGTGTAGGAGTAATCAATCGTAGAAAAAAATATACCAACACAATCTAAATTTTTTTATACTTTATTAATATTCATTCTAAAATTAACATATAAAAAGCATGATTTAGTGGCACAAAATCAACACCCAAAAAGACAAGACAAACCCCCTGCCCACATAAAGATAAAGTTAAAAAAGATAGATTCATGTGCAAAAATGCCAATATACTGTGTGTGTGTGTGATATATATATATATATATATATATATGTCATACAGATAGGGAAGCAGATATCACCAAAAATTAATTAATGAAAACAGCAAGTAAATACTTAACCCTATGTTAATCCAGAGGGGGTGGGGTGGCACACTACCTTGCTAATCTCTGGATTCATATAGGGTTAAGTAATTACTTGTTGTTTTCAATTTAGATTAATTTGGTGACATCTTCTTCTTTATCTGCCACCTGGCTACATACAGATATAGTTATTAATATATAATAATAATTATATAATAATTATATAATAACTATATCTGTATGTAGCCAGAGGGGTTGTCTTGTCTTTTTTGGGTATCATATAAATCACTAAATCATGCTTTTTATATGTGAATTTTAAATAACTATTAATTAAGTATCAAAACAAATTTATATTGTGTTGGTATACATTTTTTAGTTGTGGCAAAGCCACTTAAGGTTGCATGTCTCTGCCACTGGGTTGTTTGCAGTGTGAGATCTGTGAGGTACACGTCATGAGGTGCCTGGCCTTGGTAAAATAGGAGCTGGTAGTTTTGTGTCATTAATCCTAGGTTACTGACACTCTGTAGCTTTTAAATAGCTTTTTTTTTATAATATAAGGCCTTGTCCCTACGGAACGGTTTTCACCCAGCTTTTCAGACAGTTTTCGGTTTTGAAAACTGTCTGCAAACTGGGTGAAAACTTTTACACGGGCCTCTATGAAAAACCCGCGCATCAGTCCACACTGCACAGGTTTTCCGCCCGGCGGCTTATCAGACCACCAGCAGCCCGGAAAACATGTTCATTCTTCCGTCCGGTTTTCAGGCGGCAGAAGAACATTTCTATGTGAAGGGGAAGGGCTCTTCTTCAATAATCTCGGAGAAAAGCCGCCTTCCTGCAGTCATGTGCACGGCATGAAAACAGTTCAAAACCGGTCGGATAAACCAACCGGTATTTGTCCTGTGCCATGTAAACGGACCCTAACTGTTTGTAGCAACTGATCCAGGCTGGCTTTTTACTGGAGTAGTCGATATGTAGGTGGGATAACAACTCCTACATATCTAATCCAGGTTTTACCTGGCCTTTATAAGCCAGGAGGCTCAGGTGAGCTGGGGTTGGGAGGTGGCTGCTGAGTTGGAAAGGGCTCTTGCTTCCAGATAGGCTGGAGAAAGGCTGGTATGAATATTGTTGTTGGTGGTTCAAACCACAGTTAGAGATTGTTCTCTCTGTTTAATTAGTGATCAGATGGTCTAGAATTTATTTTGGTTTCATACACTGACCTGCTTGTCAAGTGCTTGAAAAATAAGGCTGGCTGAGGTCAGTTTAAAAATCTATTCTGTGGTCTGTAAGTCCTTTGGATCATTTGTTCCATTTACAAAATGCTTTTTTGAAAAATATTTAAATACAATAAAAACTACATTTAATTCACATCACTCCTTTACTAGTATCTAGAACATAAAATGTATAATATTGTGATGTAGAGTAAACTTAATCCAAAAGAAGCTATGTCTGCTGTATTGTTTTCTGTGGTTTTGCCACAGTATATGCTGAAATGTTTAATGTTATCCAGACAGACAATGGTGATAGGGCCAAAAGATGTTATGTGAATTGAGCCTAGTTGGTACTGCATCTGCAATAACCTGAACTATAAAATTATCAATTAATTACATTGCTCAGTAACAGCAGTAAATAAAAATATTGCTAGAATTGCTGTTTTTTTCATCCTGCATTCTTAAAAAACAGAATAAAAAGGGATAGAAAATTGCATGTACCTCAACATGGTGCTAATAAAATCCATGCCACCAAAAGCAAGCCATCATAGAGCTCAGTTGATGTAAAAGTGTCAAGGCTCTTTAAATGTGGTGACAGAAAAACAAAACATTTGATGTAAATTGCTGTAATCATAACAACATGCAGAATAAAGCTATCATGTTATTTTTAACATGTGGTCAATGGCATAAAAACAAAACCCCACAAAAAAGAAAAAAAAAACCACTTTTTTCCCTACTGTCCCAATAACAATTAATCAAAGCCATAAAATAGATGAATCATTTTGATGAATTCAATTAAAATACCCCTTACCTGCATCTTTTTCAGACCCGTGTCTTGAGTAATTCAAACATTTTACATTATTTATAATCAAGCAGTAGCCTCTGTGTTTTCCATTCATTGAATAGATCTGAAGAATAAAAGATATAAAATCACACATATTTACTATACATTGGTCTTTCCTGAAACGCTGTATCTTGTAACCACCCTCAACATACAATGTCACAGAGAGAGCTGTTCTTGTGACTGGCTGGGCAGGTGACCACCCATGGTGCCAGATGCATTGGAAGGGGTGTCATGGCTGGCTGTGAGCCCTGCCGTCCCCAAGAAATAGTCACGTTACAGTGAAGAGAAAAAGGAGCCAGAAAAAATTTGCACGTGAATGGGGTAGCGGGGTTTTGTATGTAACATAGGGACTATATATATATATATATATCCTAAAGGTGTTTTGCCACGATCTCCTCTCATACCTCCTGCATCCAGCTCTTCAGCTCTGTGTGCTCAGAAGGGGGTGTGTGTGAATTGTTTGAATTGGATATCATGTGACCCAGCAGGATGACATCACCAGGCCTTTCCTCTCTGTCGTCAAAGAAATGTCTGTTTATGTAAAGCATTGTGAGTAGCTGAGAGGTAAAGCTTTTGCCTCCAGGCACAAGGGTCCTAGATTCAAATCCCTGCAGGAACCAAACCTGTGGAATTTTTTTCCTCTTTATCAATGCACAGACCTGAGTGAGGTTTCTTTTTTATTAATTTGCACTGTTTGACTAATTACTAAGGAGTACAGAGGACAGGAGTAGAATGACAGCACCCGGGGTTTGAACACTCAGTAGCTTCCTGAGAGGAGAGGTGATGTCTGAGCATGTGCGACCAGGATTGAGGAGCTCTCAGCCCTGATCGTATCCCCTGGAGACAAGCTGTAAACAATGGATCACTAAAGGAGCAGCTAAGACAAAAACGGTACAGAATTTTTAATAATAATCAATGGTGAAAATGTTTGTTATTTCATTTACAAGCTTCACACGTCAATTTTACTTTGTGGCAAAACCCCTTTAAAGGATGGCAAGTGTGGCATGCTGGGACAGCTTCTATGGAACCACATACAGTGAGTCCCAATATGCCATACTGACTCTTTATATATGGACACAGTTTATGACAGCTACAGTGTTTTATTTTGAAGGTTATCTAGTGTAGCTGCCTATGCTGTATTTTAAAAAGAACATAAAAATAAAGCCTTAAATATTACAGAAAAAGGATAAAATATTAGTAGAGTAATCGAAAGCGAGAAAGTTTAATAGTGTTCGAACTCAAATGTACTAAAAAAAAGGAAAATACACTGATTAGGAAGAGATTAAATGATCCGGTCAGGAACTGGTTAATAGTAATGTGAAGAGCCTTGGCATGACACGACATGATAATGCCCCTCCTCTGCATCCCCTGCTGTGGGTGGCGCCATGACCCGGGCCATGGGCGCACTAACAGCTCTGACGGTTACTCACCTCACAGCACCCCTGTGGCTTTCCGGGCATGCGCTCGCCCCCTAGAGTGCGCACGCGGTACTGCACCTAAATTTAAAGAGACAGCACGCCGGTGATTTGTTAACACCGGGCGCTGACTCTATTTAAGTCCTGCCCTTTCCTCATACCACTGCCGAATCGATAATGCCCTGTGCCTTGAGAGGAAGCGTTCCCGTAGTGCCTTTTGCGTGTTCTGTGTACCGTACAGTTTTGCCTCCGTTCCTCGACCACGAACCTTTGCCGCATGTCCTGACCTTCCAGCCTGTCCCCGACTACGAGCTTGCTTCACAATTTTGTACCATGCCACACCTCGGCTGTCACTGCAAGCAAGTCCCATCAGGGGTAGCGACCTGGTAGTACTCCGCCGCAGCAAGTCCATGCCGCTTTGTGGTGGGCTCTGGTCCAGAGGATCCACTACTGCTGACCGTTACAATGTGGAGGGGGAAGACAATTGTTTTCTCCCCACCCTGAGTGATTTAGCCTAGAAGCTGCCTTGGTCACAGACACTGCTGATCTGCGGCTCATGTGATTGACTTCAAGGTCCAACCACTTAACATGAACATTTTACTTGCAAAACATCAGTATTAGTGAGGTGCATGCAGTGATTGGAGGTCTAGTGGCACCTCTCTACAGTACAGTGCAGTATATGTGCTCTGTGCTGCTCTTTACATGGGCCAGGAGGAGAGGCTCCTTTGGGAACCAGATGAGGGCCTCATTTCCTTTTTTTCTGATACACTGTGTATAAAGTACAAGAGCCAGTCCTCAAAATAGACAGTGATTTCCAGCTTTCAGCAGTTCTTTTGGACTGTTATATGTAAGGACTTGCTTTATCTCTATTAGTTATCTGCTTGCTGTTCTTTAATCTTCATTTTGTCTTACATTAGGGTCACATTTTGGAGCTCCAGAACTAATTACCAATTTTCCATTGAGTTATAGTTTTAACATACTATTACTTATCTGGAACTAGTTACAGGTTTGTTCCAAAACAGCTTGTCACTCTGTCAATGACGATTAAAAAAGAAATAATAAAAAAAAGTTCTGGTTAAAGTTCACTCTTTACATGACCCTATAGCCCATCACAGTCACATGCAGTATATCCAGAAAGAGACCACTACAGCCTGTGAATTGCTGCAGGGTCACATAAAGCCTGAATGGTGAGATAGGTATCTAGGATCACTGGGACCAGATGGAACGAGTGGGTTTACCAGGTACATTTTGTTTTTCTTTCTGTTTTTAATCATTTCTGATTACTGGCAAGCTGCTAGTAGTTTGGGAATACCCTTTTAATATTATATGTTTCCATTTTTAGTTCTTAAATTGAAGTTGGACAACAAATGAATCTATTTTATTTTTCTAATGAATCCCTGTTAACTGCAGTTATTCAATGAGATAAACTGCATTCACCAGCTGTGTGTGACTTCCTATAACTTGAAGCCTTGCTAGAACTTTTCTAAACAGCCTTGTCTAGGAAAAACTCGCCTACCAGCTGTATCTCAAACCCATAAGTGCCTGCTAATGTGCTCTTTTTATGGTTGTGATCTTTGCAATTTAGTAAGGTTGTATTTCAAATGTCAAATATACATGTGTAAACGAATATAAGCAGTGAAGAAATCAGCGCGGTAACCTAGGTAAGACGCTAATATGATGTAAATATCTTAAAATTTAGGATCTGTCGATAAACTTTTCGACCCCACCATTCTTCATACTAGTCATTTATCAGAAATTTTAAAATCTCAATTTTAATCACAACAAGCATCTGTGACCTTAAAGCAAGAGAATTTTAACAATACTCAAATGCAATATAAGCAGACAAGTCATTTAAGAGTGTTCATGGCAGTCAACTATTGGGAAAACTTGTGAGCGTGACAGAGGGGTGTCAGTATCTCCTGCGTCCTTTTTATCTACAGCCATTCAGGCCGTGTTTGTGACCATCACTGTTCACAACATAGTTCGACATAAAGCTGGCATGAATATTTAGACCATTTTGCAGAGTCTGAAATTTTTGCATTAATTGTGTAAACGTACAAATACTTAATGCGTGACGATTATATCTAGTCTGTCTAGGTAACTGCTAGGTAATACCGCAGAAATATGTATACAGTGAAACCTCTTTAAAAGTTTTAAAGGGAATCTGTCGCCATTTTTTTTACTTCTTAAAACAAGACCCTGATCCATGTTCTTTTCTTCTTAGTTATTTTTATTTTCTGATTGTAGATTTCTCAATTTGGTAATCTATGCATGGTTATGGGGACAGCCATCTTGTCTGCACTGCTTTTAACACCAGGCAGAGAGATACTTTACAGCAGCTTCATGCACATAGGAGCCTTAAGACTGATTCAGTCCCATTGTCTTCTATAGGAGTGTTTTCTGGGTATACTCAGTGACGTGGGAACAAGTCAGTGTGCAGGGAGGGGAGAGGGGGAACTGTGACTATCTCCTATTGTAACTGGTGGATCCTGCGTTATCTATACACATTGGTGTCTCCTCTCAGTCTAACCCAGCTTGTGCTGATAATGAGCAGACTACTGAAAATCTTTCTCTACAGAACAGGAAGTGTCAGACTATTATTAGGCTTAGTGGCCAAAGTAAAAACTGTTAATTATGGAAAATATTGAAAGTGATATGGAAAATAAAAAAATAAAAAAAAATTAATAAAAAATGTGTTAAACATAAAAATGTGAGTTAAACAATAAGTCATTTTTTATGGCAATTCCCTTTAAGTGCAGCCAGTAAGTACTTTCACTATATAAATCAACACATAAAATTATAAAACACAAATGTTATGTATTTTGTTATAATAACCCCCCAAACTGCTTACTTGCCTGCAAAGTCCCTTTCTCACTCTCTCTCTCTCTCTCTTAATCAGCAGGTTCACACAGGTAGGTGAGACTAGTACAGCTACTTAGTCCCTTAGGCTCCATTGCTACATCACAGCTGACCACCCTACTCTTATTCTCCAGCCTTGCACATGTCAACATTATGTCAGCTACACAGAAAGCCCATGCTGGTGGCCACTACGGAGCTATCCTGAGCTGTTACAAGTTAAAAGCGCCGTCCACTTCATTCAAAAGTCATTTAAATAGCTCCCTGGCCACAAATTAAATTAAAAAAAAACTAACATTCACCTTCCTCTTGTGCCCAGCTCCAGCAGCGCATCTCCCCGGTCTTTGGTTGACACACTGTCTCTTCCGAATGCTGACGCCACTGCTGCGGCTGCTAGTTGACTGCCGCAGTCACATACCACTAACTTACATCCCTGTTCAGAAGTAAACAGCTAGATGGTGATGTTAGTTAGTAGCACATAACCGCTGCAGTTGATCAGCGGTGGCAGCGCTGATGTCCCTTTTCAGTCGTGAAGGTGTTGCAACAGAAAACCGGAGACAGGCGCCTCTGGAATCAGGAGCTGTTTTAATGACAATCGCTTTAGGCTTAGCTGGGTGCTGTGAGAGAGAAGTGCGTTTCAGAAGATAATTCCAAGGCAAGAGTATGGGTGAAATTAAGAAAAAAAAGCAGATCTATCCTAAAGTCTAATGCACAATTCTTGTTACGCCAGGGACTCAGATTCAGAAACTAGTAATTCAATGGTGGTCTTAGGAAGGAAGTGGAAATCTGCCACAGATAAATCAGGACAGTATTGACCAAATATACATATAAATTCACCTATGTGTTTAACCATTTCACTCCCAGGAGTATACTGTATTTAATACATCCTGACAGGGAAGCCTGTGAGGAGCCAAGGATCCATCGGCTACTTATCAAGAATCTTGGCTTTAAGGCCAAGGTTGTTAGTCTAGTCATGATCTGGTTCTAGTTAGTGCAGGATGAAATGAGCCCTGTATGGAGAAGGAAGATCAAGAGACAAGGAAGAAGAGGAAGACCAAAGATGTCCCTGAATTGATTTGAGATGACCAAAAGTTGAAGGTTAACATGAATGTTTGTTCAAGTTATTGTTATCTATTTTACCAAACATATCAACCTATATACGTTTCTAAGTACTGAGCACCATTTTGACAATGACTTTCTCACTAAATATATTACCCTAGTATTTGGGTTTAGTATTCACCTTTTGTTTTATGACTAATGTTTTATTGTGTATTGTGTGGTTGACTGACCTCTAAACCTGGCTGTTCATTGAGACTGAGGTCAGACATGTGTCTCTCACTGCTTTCAGACATAAGATCTGCAAAATACATAAAGGAATGTTAAAGCTTGAACCAAGTCCTGAAATAAAAGTCAGAGATTTGTTATTTAATGCACAGTTTTTTCATAACCTAAACATTGATTTATAATTTAAAGTGCATTTCTATATAAAAAAAAAAAAAATCATTAGTCCTTGAGTCTATCTTACATGTGTTCTTTTCTGTCAAGTTGTTAGAATTTTTTTTCTAGACAGAATATTGGAAAATAACACTTGTTTCTACATTTTCAGACTCTGTGTTACAATCACTGTAACTGTTTTGCACTACCTGTTCAGATGTCCTCTGATGGTGTTGACTACACACTGTGATTTACTATTATAAAATACTGACTAATGAAGAAGCACTTTGTAAGTTTCCCCCTAAAGAAGATGATCGTGAAACGTGCATCGGGGTTTATAGCAGAGGCTACCAGGTAGACAGTTCTGCTTTGAATGTCTTTTATATTCAGCTTTATTTCATATATTTATTTATTGTACTAACACTTTCCCTTTGTTTCTTTTGTGCCCCACTTTGGGTTTCTGTGGGTATCTTTTTTGCCTATGTATTTGCACATTGTTTTAATGTTACTTTTTGATATTTATTTATACTTTTCTTAGTTTACAAAAGCTTCCCATATGAATTTATTTGTTCCTGGATATTAGCCTATAAATTTTTTTTTTTTGGGTTTTCACCCTATTTTTAGTAAAAAAATTATGTTTTTTATGTATCTTTATGTGTTAATAAAAGTGTTTGTACGATTTTAAAATATTTAAAAAAAAATTAATTTATGCTGTTAAATTTTCCCCAAATTTTATTTTTATAATAATTTTACAATATTTTTAAAAATATTTTTTTATTGAAAAAATGATCAATTTCTTTTACATTTTGCATCACTTTTTGGTATAGATTTTTAATTTAAAAGGAGCTCACCATGTTAGGAAACAAATCCAAAACACAAAATAACAAAAATTTTTGACTTTTAGATAAAGCATTTTTATGCACACATTAAAGGGATGTTTTCATCAAAAAAAAGTCATTTTTAAAATCCCTTGTTATGTTAAAAATTTTTTTTTAGGAATTTTTGGTTGTTTTTTTTTTTTTTTTAATTTTAAATTTCAAATTTTTTTTAAAAATTTCTTTTAAAGGGCTTGGGGTTTTTTTTTGGCCATTAGGCCCTTTTTTGCAAAGGGGAGATGCTTTACAGTAAACTTCCTTTCACCTTTGGAGGTTTAAGACTGCTTAGTCCCATTAAATTTTATAGGAGGTTTTTAAAGGGCTTTTCTGTGACTAGGGAAGGGAAAACAGTGTGAAAAAAGGGGAAACTGTGTTTTGGGTGGATTTGTGTTTCTATTAACCCCTGGTGTTTCCCCTTTTAGTTTGACCCTCTTTTTTTTTTTTGCTTTTTTAAAGAGGAGACAATGACAATCTTTTTGTACAGCAGGGTGGTTTTCGCATTATTATGTTAGTGGCCAAAGTGAAAAAACTGTGGGCCAAAAAAGGCACCATCTGAATCCTCGAAACTTTTGTATGCGTCCCTTTTATTGGGGCCTGTTGCGCCCATTATGAGATTAGACAAAAATTTTTAAAAGTGTTAACAGGGAAAGTGGGGCAAAATTTTCAACTAATAAAAAATGTTTTAAAAATGGGTGGGGGATGAGATACATTTTTTCTTGGGAGGCCCCTTTTTGTGCCCCTTTTTTTGCTCACATTTCAAAAACCCTTGAAGAGGCAGATTTTTTTTTTAAAACTGCCCGTGACCCTTTTTGAAAAAAACTGGTGAGACAAAAACCCCTTTTAAATTTTTTTTGCAAAGTTTTATTGTAAATTTGTGCAAAATTTCATATTTTTAAATTGTAAAAAATTTCTCATTTTTGAAATCTCTTAAAGGACCAAATACCTTTAAATTTTTTTAAATATTTACAAACAAATGTGTCTATTATTTGTCATTTTAGCTATTTATTTTTTTAACTGACTGTTTTTTATATATATAATTTTCTAAAGTTCATATATGTACATGACTTTCTGGTTTGACTCTTTGACTTCCCCTCTGTGAGCTTGGAGAGCATGGCAATTAGGATTGCTTGATGTTTCTTCCTCTAAAGGGCTGAGAGAGGAAAGTGTTATTATTAGGGGTCTGAAAAAAAATTTGGAAAAACCTAGTGGCCCGAACAAGATTAAAACCCATTACCCCTTTTATGTATTTTTTCTGGTCATTGCCAATTTTTGGGGCCTTTTTTTTAATTTTTTAAACTAACCTGCCAGGAACAAAAGAGTGATCCCCTTTTGCTATTTTTATGAGGGCTACATTAAAATTTAAAAAGTTTTATTCCCTTTTTTATCATAACCAGAGTTGGGCAAAAATTTTTTATGTAATTTTTTTTTTTTTTAGGCCACCAAAATAAAAAAAAAATACGGGTTTTAAAAAAAAAAATTTTTTTTTCCCCGAATATTTATACAAAAAATTTTCCCCTTTTGATGGAAATGTCCCTTTTTTTTTAAAACTGCATTAAAAAAACATTGCAGTTGGGTTTGGGACAGCTTTTATGGCATTGTGGTTTTCAGAACTGTGCCACCCTCTAAACATTCCCTTTTAAAACAGAATTGACAGGTTCACTTTTTTTTGTTTTTTTAAATAATATTTCAAAATCCCTTTTTTCATGTATGTGCAATTTTTATACGTACATTGTTCAGTTTCCCAAAAAACCCTTTTTTTTTAAACAGGGAAAAATTTTGGGTTTTTTGATGGCCGGGGGAAAAAAAGAATATTCAGTTCTTTTTTTCCCCACTTTAAAATTTTTTCTTTTTTCCATTTTTAGTAAGATCCCTTTTTGCATTTCTTTGTCATAAAACAAATGAGAGAACAAAAATGTGCAAAATTAGTTCATGGACATAAAAAGAGCATGATCTTTGTTCCAAAAACGAATATTCTCCCCCTCAATTTCCCTATAAGGGGCAATTTGCCAAAAACGGGCTCCACACATTGGTTTAAAGTTGTTTACTGAGTTTTAAAACTATGGCTGAAAAAAAAATTGGGTAAGCAGGGGCCCGGGGCCGTTTCCTAGGGGCGGGGCGGGGGGTTGCGGGTTCCGGGGGGGCGAGGTCCCCTCACCCCCGGGGGGGGGCCGCCCGGGCGCCCTGGCCCGGGCCCCCGGGGGCGCCCCTTTACTTGCGGACGTTTTATTTAAAAAAACGCCAGAGCCCAGCAGTTGGGGGAGGGGG
The DNA here is from genome assembly GCA_025379985.1 of Phyllomedusa bahiana. Taxonomy (NCBI): domain Eukaryota; kingdom Metazoa; phylum Chordata; class Amphibia; order Anura; family Hylidae; genus Phyllomedusa; species Phyllomedusa bahiana. The sequence continues at coordinate 47,913 of JAODAL010001878.1, forward strand.
AGGTGGGATGGGTTTCCCTTCCCTTTCCCGACTCCTCCCTTGTATTAGCTTTGCAGGGGGCGCCCCGTTCTCACCGCGCCCCCTGTGCGCCTCGAATTATAATTTTTCTGGCGCTCGGCCGAGGGAAAACCCTTTTGGGGGTGGTTGGGGGCGTAAGCGGCGTGATGACGTCCGCTGTTTTCAACCCCTTTGGCTCCCGTGCTTTTGAAAATCCCCGGAAAGGGGAAACGGGGGAACCCCGGGTGAGTACTCCCTTTTTTTTTTTTTTAAATTACTTACAGGGGGGGGTTTTATGGTTCAAGGGGGGGACTTGGCTTCAAAGGGGGATCCCGGCTACAATGGGGGCTCCTGGGACAAGGGGGGCACCCCGGCTTCAAGAGGGGAAACCCTGGGGTCAAATTGGGGCCATCCTGGCTACCCAAAAGGGGCACCTTTGGGTACATTTGGGGGGTTTTGGGACAAGGGGGGCAAAATGGCTACAAAGGGGGACAATGGCTACCCAAAGGGGGAAACCGGTTTCAAGGGGGCAAACTGGCTACAATGGGGGGCACAAAAGGCTAAAAAATGGGGGCACAATTTGGGTCAATGGGGGGAACTGGGGAACCCAAAGGGGGCATCCAGGGGGACAATGGGGGCAAACTGGCTACAATGGGGGCCCCACTGGCTACAAAGGGGGCCAATGGGTACAAGGGGGGGTCACTGGCTACAATGGGGGCAAAACTGGGGGTACTTTGGGGGGACAATGGTACAAAGGGGGGACACTGGCTTTCAATTTGGGGGAAACCAGGTAAAGGGGGGGGAAACTGGTTTTCAATGGGGGCACACTGGCTACAATGGGGGGCCTAGGATACAAAGGGTGCACAATGGCTACAATGGGGGGAAACCGGGGTACGGGGGGACATGGCTAAAGGGGGGTACCTGGTTCAATGGGGGCATCCAGGTACAAGGGGGGGCCCCCAAATGGCTACCCTTTGGGGGCCCACTGGCTACAAGGGGGGGACCAGGCTACAAGGGGGGCATCCAAAGGTTCAAGGGGGGCATCCAGGCTAAAAAGGGGGGAAAACTGGCTACAAGGGGGGCCCCACTGGTACAATTGGGGGGCACACTGGGGTTCAATTAGGGCCACTGGCTACAAAGAAGGCATACTTTTGGGTACAATGGGGGGACAATTTTTTACAAAGGGGGCCCCACTGGCTTTCAGGGGGATCATGGCTTCAATGGGGGCAAAAACTGGCTACAATTTGGGGGCCAAAAATGGGTAAAGGGGGGAATTTAATGGCTACAAGGGGGGAAAAAAATGGCAAAAAAGGGGGAACCTGGGGTACTGGGGGCATCCCCCTTTGGGTTTTGGGGGATTTTACTGGCGGGGGGGGGGCCCTTTTTTAAAGGCTTTCAAAAGGGGGGAAAACTGGCTACAGGGGGGGATTTTTTGGCTAAAAGGGGTGGGCATTTAAATGGCTAGAAGGGGGGCATCACTGGGGTTTTTGGGTTTACTGGTCCCGGGGGGGAACTACTGTTAAAAAGGGGGGGATCTACTGGCTACAGGGGGCATCACGGGGTACAATGGGGGGACACTAAACTACAAGGGGGCCAACTGGCTAAAGGGGGGCATTTTGGCTACAAGGGGGGGGGATCTATGGTTTTAAAGGGGGAAAACTAATGGCCCACAGGGGGCACACTGGTACAGGGGGGAAACCCTGAAAAACATGGGGGGATTTTTCTGGTTCAGGGGGGCCCTCAATGGTACAAAGGGGGGCCCCAACTAGCTACATGGGGGCAAAATTGCCTTTTCAATGGGGGAAAAATTTGGCTAAAAGGGGGCATTTTCAACTGGGGTACAAAGGGGGGCAAACATGGCTACAGGGGGGGAATCTACTGATAAAAAGGGTGGGATTTTAAATTTGGGTAACCAAAGGGGGGGAAAAAGGCTCCAAAGGGGGTTTTCACTGGCTAAGGGGGGTTTTCCCCGGTTCGGGGGGGGGACTACCCGGGTATAGGGGGTTTTCTGGGGTTAAAAAGGGGGGTTTTTCTTTGGGTTTCCCTATGTGGGGTTTTGTTTGGGGTTTGTTTTGAGATAGGAATTTGGGGGGAAAATTTTTGATTTTTTTTTTTGGGAGGGCTTTGGTTTTTTGTTTTGTTTTTTTACAGTAAAAAGGGCGGGGGGTTTTTCTTCATGGCGTCTGGGGCAGATGGAAAAAGAAGAAGAAGGGGAAAAAAAGAGCAAATCTTCAGAGACGGGGCTCCTGTGGTCACTAGTATTATAAATTTACTGTAAAAAATTTTATGTTGCAGAAGCCTTTTGTTCAGCGGGGTTTTCCACCCCTGTTTGTGGTAATATGGTTTTAAAATATAATGGTTTTTATCATTAATTTGGGCAGTTTGTATTATTCAGTCACTTTGTGGGTGGGGATTTTTGTGGTTTACGGGTGTTGCTGTATTTTGGGCACTATGTGGGATAGGGGGTCATGGTGTGGTGGTATTATTGGTTAAATGTGTGCTTTGGGGTATGTGGTCTTAGTTGGGCTTGGGATTTTTTGGTTTGGGTTTTTAGCTGTGTTTTTTGGTAACTGATGACTTTTATCTTGTTTAATTTTTTTATGTAGCAGATTGTGGGGAAAGGTTTTTTGTAATTTTAGATTTGGTTGTTTGGTTTTATTGCCTGTGTTTCATTTATGGCGCATTTTTTGTTACAGGGGGGGGGGGGGGGGGGGGCAAAATTTTCCCTTTACCTCGGGGCCCCTTTGGGGTGAATTTTTTTCCCAGGAAATGCCCCTGGGGAGTGACCCCCAAAGCCAGGCAGCTGTGCCAAAGCTAAATAAAAATATGGGTTTTCATTTTAAAAGAGGAAAAAATGCTTAAGACAGGAACTTTAAAAATTTCCCTATTACAAAAATTGGTGGGGACCCTTTTGGAATATCGGGTTCGTTTTGGGCAACAGTGTAAGAGAAAAAAAACAAATGAGTAGAAAGGTGCGAGGAGGGCAACCCCATTTTGTTAAGGGAAAAAGGTGCACTGCGTAACCCAAAAAAGGCCATTAAAAATTTGGGATTATTAAACTTGAGGAAAAGTCGGCTTAGGGGTAATTTCTTTTTACACATAGGCCTGTAACACAAAAAGGGTGCTTCTTCTATGTCTAGAGGAAAAAAGGGTTAACCATCATCATCACTGATGGGGATTCTTTAGGGGATGTCGATGAGATTTGAAACTTGCTGTCCAAGGGGGGTTGTGTTGGGGGATTTATTGCCCCAAGGGGGACATGTCGAAAGTTCGCCCCCAACAGTTTTATTGCATTTTAATCAGTGAAAATTTCGCCTGAAATGGTTTTTTACCGGGGGAAAAAACCTTTTTAAAAATCTGGTGTATGGTATAAATTGTTTAGTTTAAAATTTAAAGCAGCCCCAAAAAGGCACACTGCGTTTTGGAAGTGCATTTAAAGTTTCATTTAGGTATTTTAACGGGCCCTTTTGAGGTGATTGCGTTTTGGAGGTGCAAAACGTTTCCTTTATTTGTGTATGTAATGCGCCTTTTTGAACCCAAAAAAGGCTTGCATGAAGTGTTTAATTTGCAAATTTTTGTAATTGGGCATTTTATTGGTAAATTTTATTTTTCTTAAGGATTGGGGCGGTTAAAAAACTTTTTAAAGTCTTGTAGTCGATTTTAAAAATTTCCCAAACGGAATTTAAATTTTTTTTCAAACCCCGGCTTTCCCTTGCTTTTTGCCCATAGGGATTTTGAAACAGCGGGTTTTAAAAAAGAAAGATACCAAAGGCCCCAAAACTCCAGGGCAAAGGGTTTAATTTTCCCCTTTTTTGGTTTGCCATTATTCTCGGGGAGGACATTTTGGGGCCCAAGGGAGGTGGTGAAAATCGGAGCCCGGGGTTGAGCCCTTTGCAAAGGGTTAGGGGATTTGGGTTTCAAAACCCCAATTTTTCTTTTACCCAGGGGCGGTTCGGAAAAATGTGGGTGACCAACAGGAATTTCCTTTTTAGGTCGGTGGCCCAAAATTGTATTTTTTTTTTAAAATTTGGGAAACCCCTAGCCGCTATCATTTTTACCCGCAATCAATAAAAAATTTGGGCCCCCTCTTTGTTTTTTAAAATTTCCCTTTAAACCTTATTAAAAATTTAGAGGGGGGATTGGGGTTTTTGGAGGGGGCCCCAAAAGGTTTTCATTGCCCCTAATATTTAATGCACCTTTTTTAGGTGCAAATTTAAAAAGTGCCCCTGGGTGCCGTATTTAAAGCGCCCAAATTTTGGGGTGTACGACCCGTTTAAATTTTTATCAAAAAAAAATTTGGGGGTCAAAAAGTTTTTTTGCCACAAAATACAACAAAACTATGGTGCATTCTTATTGGGACATGTCACCCCAATTTCAAGAAGAGTTTAGATGTCTTTCTTGAAAAATATATTACAGGTTATGGGGGCCAGATTTTGGAGACAGGATGTTGATCCAGGTATTATTCGGTTTGCTGTATTGTGAGTAAGGAAGAATTTTTTTTTTCTTGCATAGGACAATTGGCATAGTGGTTTTTGCATTGCATATATTACAATAATTATCCTTTCAATTCAAGAGCTTACATTTAGTGAAAGTACAATGTGAATAATGATATAATAGTCAAATCCATAAAACAAAAATGAATTTGTCATATAACATGTTATGCAATATAGCTATTATTATTGTAAAGGCTGTTGTTTAACTTGCATATCAGGTTATAGATTGAACTTGATGGACCTGTGGCTTTTTCCAACCGTATCTACTATGGTACTATTATTTAATATATTGTTAAAAATGTCATGTTTAAAAAGAGACTTGCCCAAACAAAAGGCCAAAACTTGGTAATGGTGACACACTAAATATCACTTTATGTTACAATCTCCTTACATAATTTCTAAACAACAAATAGAACATATCCCCACCTCCAACAGAGAGTATCTCGAATCATATACCATATACTAGTAGAATAACAAGGAAAAGTCAGTCAAACAATAGTAGATATTTTGGGATACCATTAATGGCACCACTACTGTACTTTTCACATTAGCTTTCTCAGGGGGTTAACAAAAATTATTTTCTCCATAGTATTTAGTGCCACCCTATTCTAGCACATGCCATAATTCAGCCAATAAGGTTGTCATATAAAATTATAACATTGCTTCCCATTACATCACAATTAAAATTCAAGCCAATAACAGAGCAATACTGCTAAATATTATCCCATACATCTCAAATACGTTTCAAAGATATCTAAACTACCATGTTTTTGCTTTTTTGTTTGGGCAAATGTCTTCTTAAATGAAATTTTAATAGTATATAGAGTAAAGATTTCTTTGAATTTTCAATTATTATTGGCCTTGTATTTCTCCTTTCTCATTGTATATCAGCACCTTAAGTCCGTAGCATGTTTTCCAGATGGCATTGTCAGGGGCACTGCTCTAGAGCTTATGGGCGACATGTATGAATGGGCTTTTCGCCTGTTTTCTGGCGTATCCTACGCCCCACCGGCCCGAATCCGCTGTCGGACGCAGGGATGCGGTGTTAGGCGCAGCGTTCGCCGCTTTCAGATGCGCCTCGCATGAAGGGGTGTGTAATGGGCATGCTGTGGGCGCAGTGTGGGCGTTCCAGGGCGGGACGCGGCGCGCTCGAAAACTCTGAGGCATGTACGATCGCGAGTCGGCAAAGTGATGCGCATTGCAGCGCTCGTCAGCTCCAACAGTCAGACCTGGTTGATTCTGGTCTAAATGATCCGGCGGAGGCGAAGTGAAGTGAGAACGGAACATGAGAGGAAACATAGAAGATCACAACAGAGATCTCGGCGCTCTGCTCCGTGCGGCATGGAGTATGATTCCAAAAAATCGCCTTTATTAGGTGTAAAACATTATCAGAAAAAGAGCTCAAACCTAATAAAAAAAAAATGTAAAAAAAAAAATCACTTTCCAAAAATCCAGAACATCAGGAATTAGTATCTTGGAATTTGCCAGGAAATACAGTAATTCAAATTCTGTAAGCTATTCTGATTGTTCGGCAGAAGCCAGCCAATCAGAATAGGACCGACAGGGACCCATTAAATCCTATGGAGAAGTTTGGACCAATCATAATCAAAGGCGGGACAGTTCAAAATACAGTAAAAATGCAGAAAAGAGCTGACTGGTTGAGCTAGCGGGGGCTTGGCTATCTCGGCTAATCAGAGCGCGAGCTACTTGTCCCATTGTAGTCAATGGAGAGATCGGGGCAATGAAATATCGTCTCTCAGCGCCGTGCGGCATGGAGTATGATTAAAAAAATAATTTTTATTAGGTGTAAAATATTCTCGCAAAAAGAGTTGAAACCTTCTATAAACAAAATCAATCAAATCCCTAACAACGCGTTTGTTGCCGAGACCTGCGCTACATAAGGAATTGGGATATAGAGAATTGCCGGGAAATACAGTAATTCACATTGTTTAAGCTAGTCTCATTGGTCGGCAGAAACCAGCCACTCAGAATAGGTGCGACAGGGACCCGTTAGAAGCTATGGAGAAGTATGGACCAATCAAATGAAAAGGCGGACAGTTCAAAATACAGTAAAAAAGGCAGAAAAGAGCTGATTGGTTGAGCAGATATGAATCCACCAATTATATGTAGTGCGTCTATTTTGAATTGAGAAAGAAGGGCGCGATACAAGGGCGCCCTAAAAGTTATTACTGTCTATGGGAAATATTCTAGGACTGTGATTGGTTGAGGGAAAGAGGGCTCGTCCTGCTTAGCCAATCAGCGGCTGGGGCTACTTTCTCATAGAGTTCTATGGGGGAAAAGAAATGCAGAGCGAGCTCTGTTTGTGATTGGCTCATTTAAAAGAGGTGCGGTTATTTGGACCAATGGGAGAGCAAGCGACACTCTTATGGGTTTTCTAATGCAATCTGTAATAAAACTGTACATGGCCGAAATCAAATGATAAGACTCACGAAGTTGTGCCGATCTGTATTTAAAATGAACAATAATATGGGGGTAACAAAAAAAAAAATATTAATTCAATAAATTCATTTTTTTTCTTTATTTTCGTTAGCCAAGGTTCAATAGTATGGGTGTAACAAAAATAAAGAAATAAAAATGAATTTATTGAATTAATATTTTTTTTTCTGCTGGTTTCTGCCGACCAATGAGAAGAGCTTAAATAATTTGAATTACTGTATTTCCCGGCAATTCTCTATATCCCAATTCCTTATATAGCGCCGGTCTCGGCGACAAACGCGTTGTTAGGGATTTGATTGATTTTGTTTATAGAAGGTTTCAGCTCTTTTTGCGAGAATATTTTACACCTAATAAAAATTATTTTTTTAATCATACTCAATGCCGCACGGCGCTGAGAGTCGCGATTTCATTGCCCCGATCTCTCCATTGACTACAATGGGACAAGTAGCTCGCGCTCTGATTGGCCGAGATAGCCAAGCCCTTGCTAGTTCAACCAATCAGCTCGTTTCTGCATTTTTACTGTATTTTGAACTGTCCCGCATTTGATTTTGATTGGTCCAAACTTCTCCATAGGTTATAATGGGTCACTGTCGCTCCTATTCTGATTGGCCGAGATAGCCAAGCCCCCGCTAGCTCAACCAATCAGCTCTTTTCTGCATTTTTACTGTATTTTGAACTGTCCCGCCTTTGATTTTGATTGGTCAATTTTTCTCCATAGGTTATAATGGTTCACTGTCGCTCCTATTCTGATTGGCTGGCTTCTGCCGACCAATGAGAATAGCTTACAGAATTTGAATTACTATATTTCGTGGCAATTTCCAATATCATAATTCCCGATGTAGCGCCGTTCTAGATTTTTGGAAAGTGATTTTATTTATGTATTTTTTTTTTGTAGGTTTCAGCTCTTTTTCAGAGAATGTTTTACACCTAATAAAGGCGATTTTTGATTCATACTCCGCACGGACATCTTTATTGATTTCTCGCTGTTTTCCAGCCTGTCTCGAATCCGAATAGATGTTAGGCGCAGTCCCGCACTGCGCCTAAGTCCCGCACTGTGCCCCACACACTGGCGAGGCGCGGCAGACTTTTCCCCGCATTTATGAGCGCACCTCCTCGGACGGCGGAAATTTAGGCGCAGCCCGCACTGCGCCCCCAAATCCCCGCACTGCGCCCCACACATTGGTGAGGCGCGGGGGGACTTTACATGACATGTTGGCGACTCCTCGGGCGGGGAAAAACTAGGCGCAGCCCCGCACTGGCTAGTCCCCCATGCGCCTCAACCCCTGAGAGGCGCGGCGGATTTACATGATAGTATGAGCGCGCCCCCCCAAGCATAAATAGGCGAAATTTCGGGAAAAAAGGCGGGGAAAAAAATGGTTCATACATGTCGCCCTATGTGTAGCAATATTGAAAATTTATTACATTTTTCCTTACCTTTGTGATCAAGCAAAAACAGGATTTTGTCAATCTCTTCGCTTTTTAGATTCACAGAAATATTGTAAAGCAGGGACCTGTAAAAAGAAAATATCATAAATCACTCTGTGTTACAGTCTATGAAAATGCAGAGAAGCAAAAATTTTGAGAACTACAATGATAGCAGCCTTTTAAAAATTTAGTCATTAGTGCTGTGATGAACAATGTAAAAGCATCTCTTTAGTGGCAAATGGAGTCTACTCTCTTTACCCGCACAGCGATTAGTACTGATTGCAGTGCCTAAATGGCTAAGTGTGTTGAAATCCCCGTGACATCTTATGCAGGCCTTCACAGGCATAATGGCAGTTGCTGTAGGGCACGGATTAAATTAAAAAAAATAAAAAGTTCCTGCTGCAGGTGCATTCTTCTACCCAGTGGGGATCATAAATAATTTCAAGGGACAAAGTGGAGGTTATAATTAATTTCAAGAAGTCTAATCAGTTGTGTCCATTCAGGGTTGAGGTTACACCCCCTTGAGAAGGAGAATAGTAACGCTCATTTTTAAGTTTACTTATAATTTACTATGGGAAAACGGGTTAAGACAACTCCGGGTTTTAAAAAACAATATCTGGAATGTATTTTTGGGGAACTTAGGGATGTCAATGTTTTTTTTTTTTAATCTTATTGAAACACATGTATATGGTTCTTAGGACTACGATGTATGTTGTGCAGATGGCGTGTCATCACAACAAAACCGGTCATGTGACCTCTCTGGAGTTATATATTCCTAGGAACAGTGATGTTTTCTATTCTGCTCTGTTTTACTGTTTAAGTCTTACCCGTCTAGAATATGAAAAAACGTCATGGGATGTTTCTTCCATGCTGCAAAAGCCTCCTCAAAAGTTTAAAATTTTAAAAGAAACCGTAGGTGGTTTATCCTCCTTCTTAGACCCCTTAAAGAAAAAAAAAACGCTCTCAGAGGGGCGAAAAACGTTTTTTGATATGTAAGAATAAACACACCGTTTTTCTTGAAAGACTGTGTATAATTTGTTTAATCTGCATAGCATGTGACCCAGCAAGCTTGACATCACCATGCCTTTCCCCACAATGTGCTCACTCCTGAGTCTCTAGTCCAACAAAGGTCTGTTTTGTAAATTAAGGGGTTTTTCTCATCATCGATTATCGTTTTCTGTTTCATTTTTTTAATTCAGGGCATCTTTAGTGACTACTGGCTCTGCTTGCCCACGTGTTGGACACCGGTCTGTGCTATAGAACCAGTGCTGCAGGCTTCAGGAGAGAGAGACAGGTTGAGTAAGAACCTGAGGGCTGATGCGCCCCTAAAGAGGGGATATCTAGGAATGATAGGACACTGTTAATGGACATATATCACAAAGTGACTTGTATTTGCAAGATCTTTAACATTAAAAGCAATCCTTGTAGTGACACAACCCCTTTAAGTAAGCTAAAATACAAGAGCTATGAGTAGCTACAATGTAGTTGAGTGGTTAGCAATTCGGCCTTTTAGCATAGGGTTCCAGGAACCAAACATGAGGATTTTTTTCTTCTCAATGCACATACTGTCCCGGACCGCGCCGCAGCCCGTGGCTCAGGCTGCGGGCGCGTCCGTTCCCCTGTCGGCTCCTCGGGGGCCAGGGGCAAGTGTTCCCGTTGTCAGTGCGCCGGGCCATGGGCGCACTCACTCCCCGGGGCGCAGGTACTCACCTGATCGCGCACCTGACTCGCTGCCCGTCTGTGCCCGCCGATGCACACATCCCCGCTGTCTAGGTCGCGCGCGCCGGCTTTCACAAATTTAAAGGGCCAGCGCGCCAGTAATTGGTGGTTGCCAGCCGCTGACACTATATAATGGCCCCTCCTCCGGAAGTTCCTTGATAGATCTTTAGTGCCTCATAGCCTATCGAGAAAGCGTTCCTTGTGCCATGATTGTCTGTTCCGTGTACCGTACCACCCTGCTCCCGCCCCTCGACCACGAACCTCTGCCGCCTGTCCTGACCTCCTGCCTGTCCACGACTACGCCTATGTCTCACGATTCTGTACCATGCTTACCCTTGGCTATCACCACAAGCAAGTCCCGCCAGTGGAAGCGACCTGGTAGTTTCCCGCCGCAGCAAGTCCATCCCACTTTGTGGCGGGCTCTGGTGAAAACTGGGTTCTACTTAGACTCCGCTCCCTGGCGTGGGCTTTCACCATCGCTTGTGGTGGCCCAGCAGATCCACTACCACCACCTGTTACTGTAAGATCCTGCCATGTATCCCGCCAAGGTGCCTCTGCCTGGTAAAGTGGATCTTGCAGTTGTCGTTTCGTAGCAGTCGTGACAGATTGCACAACAAGCACAGAAGTTGAACCAGCTATCCGCCATGCTGCAGCAACTCCTGGCGATTTTATCAAACCAAACCCTCCTCTAACCCCCTGCTCTACCTGCGGGCTATGGGTCCCAAGTCCCGGGTTTCCACTACGTCAAACTTTGAGGGGGATTCCAAGCAGTGCCGTGGTTTCATCACCTAGTGCTCCATGCACATAGAATTGATGGCTGACCAGTTCCCCACGGAGCGTTCGAAGGTGGCGTTCGTGGTCAGTTTGCTTTCCGAGAGGGCCTTGGCATGGGCCACACCTCTGTGGGATAGGAACGATCTGGTAACGGCGGACCTACGGTCGTTCCTTCAGGAATTCCGCGGTGTATTTGAGGAACCAGCTCAAGCCTCCTCCGCCAAAACGGCCCTCTTAAACCTGAGCCAGGGGAATTCGTCTGTGGGAGACTATGCGGTGCAGTTCCGCACCTTAGCCTCGGAGCTAACCTGGAACGAAGCCGCCCTGTGCGCTACCTTCAAAAAGGGCCTCTCCAGTAGGGTTAAGGACGTGCTGGCCACCAGAGACATACCTTCCTCTCTCAGCGTGTTAATCCAGTTGGCTACCCGCATAGACGTGCGTTTCACTGAAAAGAGAGAAAAGCCAGTGAGGAACCTATGCAGGTCGACCAGGCCCAACTTTCCGAGCAAGAATTGGCCCGACGTCGGACGGAGAATTTATGTTTATATTGTGGTAGTCCAGAACACTTTCGGAGCAATTGTCCTCAGCGTCCCAAGCGTCCGTGAAACTCCCGCACCTAGGCTTCGTGGGAGAGGCTTCTCTAGGTGCAAGTTCCTCCTCTCCACGCCTGATGATGCCGGTACGGATCGAGACTGATGCTGGACTCGCGTTTCAGGTCCCAGCCTTTCTGGACTCCGGCTCAGCTGGGAACTTTATTCACTACTCCCTCGTACAGCGGTATCGCCTTCCAGTAGTTTGCCCGGAAAAGCCGCTGGTGATCTCCTCAGACAGCGGAAAGCTCCTAAGTGACGTGATACGGTACACCACCAAGACGTTGTCCCTTCATGTTGGGGTTCTGCATAAGGAGAAAATCACCTTTTTATGTGTTGCCACGCTCCTCCTTGGCGATTCTGCTAGGTCTTCCAAGGCTGCGACTCCACTCTCCCACGCTAGACTGGACGTCAGGGGAAGTAACTCGCTGGGGTTCCAACTGCTTGAGCCACTGTCTGGTGGCACCTCGCCCGGTGCTTCCCTGCTCTTATTTCAAGCCCTGCGAGCCGTTGCCCGGTTTACCAACCGCGTATCAAGAATTTGCTGATGTCTTCTCGGAGTAGCAGGCTGAGACCCTCCCTCCTCATCACCCATATGATTGCCTGATTGACCTGCTACCGGGTACCAGTCCTCCTCGTGGTAGGGTCTACCCCTTGTCTGTACCCGAAACTCAAGCCATGTCAGAGTATATATGGGAGAATCTACAGAAGGGGTTTATCCGAAAGTCCTCCTTTCCTGCAGGAGCAGGATTCTTCTTCGTGGCAAAGAAGGACGGATACTTACGACACCGTATTGACTACAGGGGACTAAATAAAATCACGGTGAAGAATCGGTACCCTCTACCGCTGATCACGGAGCTTTTTGATCGCCTACGTGGTGCGAAGATCTTCACCAAGCTAGACTTGAGGGGTGCCTACAATCTGGTCCGTATCCATAAGGGCGATGAATGGAAGACGGCCTTCAACACCAGGGACAGGCACTTTGAGTACCTGGTCATGCCGTTCGGCCTGTGTAATGCCCCAGCCGTCTTCCAGGAGTTCGTGAATGATGTCTTCAGGGATCTCCTATATACTTGTGTCCTGGTGTACTTGGACGACATCTTGGAATACTCTCCTGATCTGGAGACTCACCACATCCACGTTCGCCAGGTACTGAGACGCCTCCGAGCTAACCGCCTGTACACCAAGCTGGAGAAGTGCGTCTTCCATCAAACTACCCTCCCATTCCTGGGCTACATTATCTCTGATTAGGGCTTACGGATGGACCCTGCCAAGTTGTCTGCTGTCTTGCAATGGCCTCGCCCAGTCGGCCTTCGTGCAATACAACATTTTCTGGGTTTTTGCAATTATTACCGGCAATTCATTCCACACTTTTCCACACTGGTAGCTCCTATCGTGGCCCTCACAAAGAACAATGCTAACCGACGAAGTTGTCCCCCCGAGGCCGAGGAAGCATTCGGGAAGCTAAAAACCGCCTTTGCCTTCGCATCTATCCTGTCGCGGCCGGACCCTGCGAAGCCCTTCTCACTTGAAGTAGACGCCTCGTCTGTTGGAGTTGGAGCGGTCCTCACGCAAAAGGGGCCCACGGGCAAAACTGTATCTTGTGGCTTCTATTCCAAGATATTCTCGCCAGCAGAAAGAAACTACACTATCGGAGACCGGGAGTTATAAGCCATCAAACTGGCCCTGGAGGACTGGCGCTATTTGCTGGAAGGAGCTCGACATCCCATCAGCATCTACTTGGATCACAAGAACCTCCAGTACCTCCAGACGGCCCAGCGACTCAATCCGTGCCAAGCTAGGTGGTCGCTCTTCATCTCCCGGTTTAACCTCCAGATCCACTTCCGTCCCGCGGAAAAGAGTCTTAAGACAGACGCCCTGTCTCACGCCTCTGATGTTGTCGGAGAAGAAGGGATCCCCGAACACATAATACCTCCTGAGCGCCTTGTCCCGCAGCTCCTGTCGACCTCCGGAATGTCCCGCCAGGGAAAACTTACGTGAGCCCAGCGCTCCGAAAAAGAATCTTGAAGTGGGGACACTGCTCATTGGTGGCCGGACATCCCGGGGTTCGTAAAACTTGCCTTCTTATCTCACGGTTCTATTGGTGGCCGAACCTCACTAAGGATGTTAAGGAATTTGTTGAGGCCTGTGTCACCTGTGCGCGTAACAAAACGCCTCGTCACAAACTGGTTGGGCTCCTATGTCCCCTGCCCATCCCCACCAGTCCCTGGACGCACGTGGCGATGGATTTTATAACCGATCTCCCATCCTCTTCTGGCAACACCGTGATCTGGGTGGTCACAGATCGGTTTTCCAAAATGCCACATTTTGTCCCATTGCCAGGCTTACCCTCTACCCCACACCTGGCCAACTTGTTTTTTCACCACATTTTTCGTTTGCAATCGTCTCGGATCGAGGGGTCCAGTTTGTTTCTAAGTTCTGGTGGGCCCTTTGTTTACAGCTGCAGGTGAAGCTCAATTTCTCCTCGGCTTACCACCCCCAGATGAACGGCCAGGTGTAGAGGGTCAACCAGGTCCTCGGGAATTACTTGCGTCATTTTGTCTCGGCGCGTCAGAATGACTGGTCAACTTGCTTCCGTGGACGGAATTTTCGTATAATTCCCTAGATTCTGAATCTGTGGGCGCCTCTCCCTTCTACATTGTTTACGGCCTGCACCTCCGCCCACCCTCCCATTAGCAGCCCAGTCTGAGGTCACAGCAGCGGATACGATGGTCCAAGACATGAAGGTCATCTGGGCTCTTACCCGCCAGTCGCTGCTTCGTGCTTTGGAACACACGAAGGGACAGGCGGATAAAAGAAGAAGCCCTTCCCACAGTTTTCTCCACAGGTGATAAGGTGTGGTTATCAACCAAATATGTCTGCCTTAAGATTCCAAGCTATAAAATGGGACCCCGCTACGTGGGACCATTCGAAGTGCCTCGGTGGCCTATAAACTCCGGCTCCCGCCATCCATGCGCATCCCGGACTCTTTTCATGTTTCCCTTCTCAAGCCTCTGGTCCTGAATCGTTTTTCTCGAAGGGCAGTCCCTCCATCTCCTGAAGCAGATGCCACTAACATTTTTCTGGTAAAGGAGATCCTGGACATGAGGGCTCCGCTCTTAGGGCGCGCGGCGCCGTTTCACAATTTTTAAGGGGCCGCATGCGGAATTTGGTGGTTGCGGCCGCTGACCCTTATAATGGCCCCTCCTCGGCAGTTCCTTGTTGGATCTTTGGGGCCTCATAGCCATCTAAAAGCTTTTTGTCCCGTATTGTTTTTCCCGTGTACCGTACCCCTTGCTTCCCCCCTCGACCAGAACCTCTGCCTCGTCCTGCCTCCTGCCTGTCCACGACACGTTCACGTTCTGTACCACGTTCACCCTTGGCTCCCCAAAGCAAGTCCCGCCAGTAGAGCGACCTGGTATTTCCCCCCAGAGTCCATCCGCTTGCGGGGGCTCTGGTAAAAAACCTCCCTGGGTGGGTTTCCCCTCGTTGGGTGGCCCAGCGGATCCATTACCGCCAACTGTTACACATACCTTATTGGGGTTTCCCTTTTTTGTGGAAGGAATGAAAAATGCTAATAGACAAACCAAAAAAACAAGCTTTGATGATAATTTTGCAGATTTTGACTAGTTACTAGAAAACAAGGAGGGTAAATGATAGCACCTGGGATTGAGCACTCGCTCGGCAGTGAATGTGTGATTAATAGACAGGAAATAAACTGAATAGCAAAGGATGGTGGTATGTTGAGCATGTGCGACCGGATGGGGCTCTCTTTAAGGTTTGTCCCCTGTGACAAGTTTTCACAATGGATTACTAAGTTAGCAGCTAATGGAAAAATGACAGAATGTACAGAAATGTTTATTATATAAATTCAACTTTCCTGAGTGGGAAAACCTCTTTAAGGAGTCCTCCTTGTAGATTGAAACCCTGGGGTGTGTCCCTCCCCCTCTTGTCCCAAATTGTCTTTTCATCATTTTCATTGTACTCTTTGATTTATGTTTTGATGTAACCCCCTCAAATATACAGCGCCTGGAATAAGGGCCCTTTAAAATAAATTAATAAAAAAAATTTATAAAGATTTACTCTACTTCTTGGCCGTGTTCACGGCTTATTCCCCCGTATTTGCGAGCGGTTTGCGCTCGCAAACCCGGCGTGAAAAAGGGGCGGGTGGGGGGGGGGGCGGGGGCGCGGCCCCACCCCATAGACTTACATTATCCCGGGGGGTATTGGCCTGGATAATGTAGGAATGGAAAAGCGAAACGGCAGCACCAGTGGATTAAAACAGGAAAATCTTTATTTCCCTAAGGGGGTCAAAAATTGCATTTTTTACCCTTATGGAATAAAGAGTTCTGTTTTAATCAATCTGGTGCTGCCCTTGTTCTTCTATTCCTGGCTATCTTGTTGGTGGTTCAAAAGGGTTACAAAGAGTGGACTGGCTGTGCCAGAACTTGGTATTTACCCGTTGTGGAGAATTGGGGTGCCTCATTTTCTGTTGGTTTTTCTTGGATAATGTGCATGTCACTTTTCCCCGCCGGGGTTCGCCGACGGGAAGGGGACGGAATCCAATGTTCTTATGGAGCAGTGGATTAACCGTAAAGACTCGAGGTTGGGGCCGTTTTTTAGCGCAAAACCCCGCGGAATACGGGCCAAACCTCGGCAAAATAAGCCGTGTTAAAAGGGGGCCCTTTCTCGATTCTTGTTTTTAAATTATGTAAAAACCCAAACAGAGCTAAATTCTCTCCTTATATCAAATCCTGTACTTAGATAGGGTGGTATGAACCACCGGAAAAAAGCCAGCGAAGTACAAAGGGGGCACATCTGTGTGTGGCTAAATGTCATACATGCTTTATTTTTTTAATGTTATTATGTTGGATAACTCCCTGAATGTTATGGCTCTTAGTAGGAGCTCTATGGCACCATGTGGCAATTGTATGCTTTGTGGGTAATGTGGAACAGTCTGAATACTGACATTAAAAGAGCACTGCTTGTCTATCTGGTCACAGTATGGCTTTGTATGGGCACTATATAGTACTATTTGGGCACTATTTGATTATGTTTACAATGTTTGGCTTGTTAGACACGTATTTATGCTATGTGAGTACTAAATGGTTGTATCTGAGCAAACTATGGCACTGGGTGGGCACTTTATGGCTACATGGGCAAAGTATGGCACCCTAGGCCTACATGCACATTGCTTATGTTGTAATTGTTTGGCTTTAAAATAGAAGGTTTTGCATTCTCTATAAGACAGGGATGATGCACATTAAAACGATCTGCTAAGAAATTAATAGTGTAATAAAAGAATGCTTCTTTAATTACATTTAATTGATGATTGATGCTTGACGTATTATCTATAGGGATCTTGTTGGTTGTATAGTTTTGCATTGTTTTTATGCCCTAGAGATTCCTAAAAACAACTTATAACTTTGCTTTACCTATATTGAGAAACATGCTGGAAGGATCTTTCAAGCTCTTTAATTTCAGCCTTTGTAGACTTCAGGTCATTTGCTAAAATATCTATTCTGCTGATCCTACTCAGAAGTTCTTTAAGAAAAAGCAAATTGTCTTTTGAAAGTAAGCCTTTCTTCTTCATGGCAGAAAACAGCTTCATCCCATCTGTTATGTTCTCTTTTTCTCCATCAGGCAATTCCTTTCCACATAAGAAGGTCATGGCCGAAACATCTTTTGTCATGAGCTTCTCACTGATGTCCAGCAGGACTTGATTTATATCTTCATCCATTTCAGGTGTGAATACAAGACTAAGAAAAAGAAAAAAAAAATCATATACAACAGTAAGTTCGTTACAGAATAACATGAATGCTTATTTAAATGGGTTATCTGACATCAAAAAACATGTTCTTTGTCATGAAAATGTAAAATAAAGAAATTCGACAATCTACAGTGGGTACGAAAAGTATTCCTTTAAATTTTCACTCTTTGTTTCATTGCAGCTATTTGGTAAGATCAACAAAGTTCATTTGTTTTGCTCATTAATGTGCACTCTGCACCCTGTCTTGAAAGAAAAAAAAACAGAAATGTTTAATAAATTTGCAAAAATATCTACAAGAAAAAATGAAATATCACATGGTCATACGTATTCAGACCCTTTGCTCGGTATTGAGCAGAAGTACCCTTTGAGCTAGTACAACCATGAGTATTCTAGTGAATGATGCAACAAGTTTTTGACACCTGAATTTGGGAATCCTCTGCCATTCTTCCTTGCAGATCCTCTCCAGTTCCCTCAGGTTGGATGGTGAGCGTTGGTGGACAGCCATTTTCAAGTCTCTCCAGAGATGCTCAATTGGGTTTAAGTCAGGGCTCTGGCTGGTTCAGTCAAAATTTGGGCGCAGGGTTTTTCTGAAGCCACTGCTTTGTTATTTTAGCTATGTGTTTAGGGTCATTATCTTGTTGGAAGATGAACCTTCGGCCCAGTCTGAGGTCCAGAGCACCGTGGAAGAGGTTTTTCTCCAGAATATCTCTGTACTTGGCCACATTCATCTTTCCTGCAATTGAAACCAGTTGTCCTGTCCCTGAAGCTGAAAAACACCCCCATAGCATGATGCTGCCACCATGTTTCACTGTTGGGATTGTGCTGGGCAGGTGAGGAGCACATACATACCACACATACCACTTAGAATTAACACTAAAAAGGTCAAGCTTTGTCTCATCAGACCAGAAAATCTTATTTCTCATAGTCTGGGAGTCCCTCATGTATTTTTTTGCAAACCGTATGCGGGCTTTCATAAGTCTTGCACTGAGGAGAGGCTTCCGTCGACACACTCTGCCATAAAGCCCTGATTGGTGGAGGGCTGCAGTGATAGTTGACTTTGTGGAACTTTCTCCCATCTCCCTACGACATCTCTGGAGCTCAGCCACAGTGATCTTGGGGTTCTTCTTTAGCTCTCTCACCAAGGCTCTTCTCAGACCATTGCTTAGATTGGCTGGATGGCTGGGTTGCGGAAGAGTTGTGGTCGTCCCAAACTTCTTCCATTTTAGGATTATGGAGGTCACTGTGCTCTTAGGAGCCTTGAGTGCTACAGAAATTCTTTTGTTACCTTGACCAGATCTATGCCTTGCCACAATTCTGTCTCTGAGCTCCTTGGACAGTTCCTTAGACCTCCTGATTCTCATGTGCTCTAACATGCACTGTGATTAGTGAGGTCTTATATAGACAGGTGTGTGTCTTTCCTAATCAAGTTCAATGAGTTTAATTATACACAGCTGGACACCAATGAAGGAGTAGAACCATCTCAAGGAGGATCAGAAGGAAATGGACAGCATGTGAGTAAAATGTGAGTGTCACAGCAAAGGTTCTGAATACTTATGAACATGTGATATTTCAGTTTTTCTTGTTCAATAAATTTCCAAAAATATCTACATTTCTGTTTTCTGTCTTTCAAGATGGGGTGCAGCGTGTACAGAGTGAACTTTTTTGATCTTACCAGATGGCTGCAATGAAACAAAGAGTGAACAATTTAAAGGGGTCTGAATACTTTCCGTACCCACTGTACTTTTACATAGTTACATAGTTTGTAGGGCAGAATAAAGACTGATGTCCATCCAATTCAGCCCATTGTGCTATAGTGTTGATTCAGAGGAAGGCAAAACCAATCGTCCTCATTGTAGGGAAATAATTCCTTCCCGACTCCAATCTGGCAATCAGAATTAATCCCTGGATCAGCGACCTCTCTCCAGAATCCTAGTCACTATAACTTGTTATATTATTACACTCTAGAAATGCATTCAAACCCTTTATGAGTTCACACGGCATCTTTGGGGCATATAGCAGGGAGTACTGTGCGCGCCGCTATACGACAGCCATTTTAGAAGTACGTGCTGATCAATGCGTACTTCTGAAAAACACTCTATGCTGGCTCCCGTAGAGTTTTACTTTCCCGTCAGGGGAAAACGGCAGGTAATCATAGCTATGATCAATGAGACCTATGAATTACCGTATTTGTAGGGCGTACTTCAGGCGTATTGCAGTGCAATTACGCACCAGCATACACCCCACAAAAATGTGTGAACGTACTCTAAGTGAAGTCAAAATGACAAGTTTCTCTGGCAGAGAGTTCCAGAGTCTCACTGCTCTTACAGTAAAGAAGGCCTTTCTATGTCTATATGGAAACCTTCTTTCCTCAAGACTTAGAGGATGCTTCCTTTTTCTAGACATTGTTAAAGCTGCTCAAATGTCCAGTCTCAACCATGGTCTCCTCCTGGAAGTTTGGAGGTGTTCATGTCGACTATGATGTATTGTGAAAGGCACACAATGCAGAAATTTTATTTTCCTTCCTTTGTTTTGGCACGTTACCAGTGGCATTTATCGTGGCATTACCTGGCAGTGCCATACTGGAGAAGGGGTCTAGCCTAGCTAATGAACTGAGAGACTGCCGCTTCATACAAGTCACTTCTATGCTGGTGTACGGCAGAAGCCGGCAGTTCACCTTTCCACCTGTAGTTGTCACTTAAACACTGAGAAGGGAAGTAGGAGCCAGAGAAATTGCGGGAGAGGAGTGAGTCCAGTATCATTTGAAAGGCAGGTAAGAGAGGTGAGGAGGGCAGTGAGATTCTCTGTAAATAAAATGAGTAGGAATAACATTTTGGTTACTTCTCGGTTATGCGAACACAGCATTAGGCAGTGCTGGAATTAAGTAGATTTTGTAAGGACATGGATAGATGACATGTAGAGGGAAAGGGAAACTCTCGTCCCAAAGGCTAGTGGCCGAAGAACTTGTTGAAGAGGAAGAAGCTATAAGACAATTCTCGGAAAACCATAGGAGTCAGCTGAGAGACTATCATCAACCTTTCTGTTATCCCCAAAACTAAGTTTAATAAACCATTTTAGCCATTGCCAGTTGTCTTATTTTGTATAGACTCCTGACAAAGCGGTATTACACTGCACAAGAAAGAAAAGGCTGAGACACATAAGATATAAGAAGTTACAGCTTAAAGGAAAACCTTTTAGGAAAATCCAGAAAGCTCTAAAAATGAGTACCGTATATCTTATTCTACATTTTCACTGAACTTATTTTTTGTTGTTGAAAAATCCTTTAATATATACAGTATGTTTCCAATAAACAAAAGACATGCATATAACATTGTGTGACTGATGAAAGGAAAAAAATTTCTTCACGTTAGCACAATTGAATCACATTATTATGTTCATTTCCTACTTTCAATATCGCCAATATATGTAACTCATGAATGAAGTCTCGTGTCATCAACTGGCTTGGTGGGTATACAAAGTATGCGATAGGCTGCACACATATCCCTTGTTGCTGTCATGGATAAAAGGGGCAATTAATCAGAGTTGCAAAAAAGAATAATGATTGGCTTTTGGGCCAAAGGTGGCAGTGCTTTTGAAACTGCTCACTTAGGGCGACATGTCAGAAAATTGGTGGTGCTGCAGCAGTTTTTAGGCACATTAAATCAGTGTTAAGTCCGATCCTCTCAAAAATCTGGCATCAGGTATAAATTGTTTAGTAAACTTAATGCGCCTAAAAAAGGCGCATTGCGCAAGTCACGGCACATTGTGTATCATTGGTAGTGTATAATAGTGCATAACGGAGGCGCATAATGTATCATTACTAATGTATGTAATGCGCTTCAATAGGCACATTGTGTTATGGAGGCGCACCGCGTATTATTGCTGCTATGTGTAATGCACCTTTTTAGGTGCATTACAGTCAGTGCCGTCTTAACAGAATTATGGGCCCCTGGGCATAACATTACAATGGGCCCTGCCCCAATACATGACATCACTCTTGGCCATGCCTCGAGCCTCCCTCCCAAGCACACCCATATTATCACACCACTTATGTTTGGACACCGGCAGCCTTCAGCCTACAAGTCTATTGGGAAGGCCTTCGGCTCCCTTCTTCACTATGGTTTTTAACTGTTTGCACATCCTAAAAATACACAAACAGTTAAATAAGCTAAGCCAACCAAGGGATCCAGGGTATGTTACTTGTATTCCTGGGAAATACATACACCACTTGGGGCCCCTATACTTGTGGGCCCCCGGGCAACTGCCTAGTGTGCCCAATGGAAAAGATGGCCCTGATTACAATGCAATGTGTTCTGCCCAGCGTATAATGCGCCTAGTTTTGGTGTACAACAGTTCATTCACATCGAGAATATGGCGTCAAAAGTATTTCTGGCACAAAATAGACCAAAAAAAGGGCGCTTGCGTATTGGGACATGTCGCACAAAGGGAACTATGTGCTGCTGTGATAATAGTGTCTCTTGAGTAAACAAATGGCACCGTTGTGAATTAGTGACTAGGAGACTAAGAAGTGCCATTAAAGTGAGAAGTGAACATTGGCAGTGAACGTGCACAAGAATGGTGTAACATGTTAAGGCCTCGTTCACACGGCTTATTCTGGGACGGATTCCAGCCGTACTGCGCGCCATATTTGCGCTGCAGTACGGCTCCAATCTGTCCCAGTAACTACGGTAATCCACAGTTCTCATAGAGAACTATGGATTCCATCTCTTCTCCCCGCTCGGCGAATATGCCGAGGGGGGAGAAAGTGACATGCATGTTATTTACAGCGTGAACGCGCCGTGAATAATGAGGGTCTATGCCAGCCCCCCGCCCCGCCCCCGCTGCATGGCAGCCGGCGTAATTGCGGGGCGAAATCTGTCCCCGCAATTACTTCGGCAATAAGCCATGTGAACATTGTCTAACAGTAGAGCAGTTTACCACCAAAATAAACCAGGGGGTTACCAGATGTGTGTCTAACATAACATTCAGTGACCCTCTACTGCATTTGGGGCTTTGGAGGAGACAGATGGTCACAACATCTCTACTACCGAAGTTGCATCTACAGACAAGGCTTCAATGGCAGAATAGGAAATGGACCTCTGCTGATTGGCAAAATATTGCCTCCTCCAATGAGTTATGTTTTCTTCTTTATTAAACGGATGGTCATTGGTATGAAATACACAAGCTGGTGGTGGGAGTGTTATGTTGTTTTCCACGTGTTCCACGTGCTCATCCACGTGTAAGGCACTCTCAGCTGATTTAGGTATGGATCTATCCTTGCAGTAAAAAAACCTGGCAAATATAAGGATCTGAGAGACTTTGGGGCAAAATTGTTGTGGCTAGATGACTGGATCATAACATAGTCAAAATGGCAGGTCTTGAGGGATGTTTCCAGTTTGCACTGGTTAATGCATAAAGGGGTCCAAGGAAGGATAAACAGTGAACCAAGAATAGTGTCATAGGCACCAATGACGCTGATGTGAAATGAAAGCTAGGGGATTTCATACGACAGGAGAGCTACTGTAGAACAAATTGTGGAAAATTCTAATCTTGGTGGTGTGAGAACACACAATGCAATACAGTTTGCTGTGTATGGGGCTGCAGAGCAGCAAACTGGTCAGCGTGCCCATGTTAACCCCTGTTCACGGTTCAAGCACCAACAATGGGCAAATCAGCATCTGATCAGCTAAGAAGAGTAAAGGAAAAAAGTGCCTGGGCTGATGACTTGTTTTCTTTTACATCATGTGGATGGTCGTGTGTCTGTTGCTTACCTAATGGCATTAAGATGCACTATGGGACGAAGGCAAGCAGATGAAGGCATTGTGATACTTTGGCCAGTGTTCTGCTGGAAAACATTAGGTCCTGGTAGTCACATGGCAATCTGAACTCTAAGCCTAACTTCAACTTCAACCAACCCTAATTCTAACCCTAAACCAAACTGTAATCATAACTAAATTCCATGTTTAAATAAAACTATAATTCCAACCCTATTCTTAACTTCAGTCCCAACTGAGGATGCTGAGGATGACCTGAACTGAATAGCTGACAATTGGGATGAACTTAAAGGGAATTAGCTACTTTCTGCTGCCCAAATGATGGGCAACATGAAATGACTGCAGGTTACACGGTGCCAACCATATAGATTTTACCCTGAAAAGCTGTGGCGTTCCCGGGTAAAACACCCAGTGACGTTGTGCCGGGTGAAGCTGCTGTGTCTGGGAGAGGTGAGTCTGATGTGCTTCTTTTCCTTGTCCCCTCACTTTAACTGACAGTTCTCACACTTATTTGTCTATAGTGAGGGAGCTGTCAGTTAAGCTGGGGGGGCGAGGAGAGGACGCATATTAGACTCATCGGTCCCAGGCACATCAGCTTCTCCCCACACCCGCCATAACTTCACTGGGTGTTTTACCCAGGAACGCTGCAGCATTTCGAAGTAAAACCTACATGGTTGGGATGGGGTAACCTGCAATCATTTCATGCTGCCCATCATTCGGGCAGCATAAAGTAGCTGACAGGTCCCCTTTAACTGTGACCCGCATCGGAAGTACAATGATTGTGAGCATCTTTAAGAGTAAAGCTGAGCTCTGTGATACATAGGTTTGTGTCATTTGAAACAGGATTTCAGATCAAAAAGCAGAATTAATACTGTCGGACTCATTGGGCCTCATTTACCAAAACTGTTTAACCCCTTCACGACCTTAGACGAACGTCCAGGTCGTTTGGGGGTTCAGGCCCCTGGACATATGCATACGTCCTGAGGATCACGCGAACTCTAAAGCAGAGTTCGCGCGATCGCCGCGGGGTGTCAGCTGTATATTACAGCTGACATCCCGTTGCGTCAGGCCCGACCTGCGATCACTCTAAAGATCTCTCATTCAAATCCCCTATATGGAAAAGTAAAAAAAAAATGTGAAAAAGTAAAAAAAAATAAAAAAAGTGAAAAACAAGTAAAACACAAACACGAAAAATAAAATAAAAAACCCGTAGATCGCCTTTTTCCCCTTTACAAACGCCAGTCGCCCCAAAAAAGATCAAAAATAAATAAAATACCCATATTTGGTATCGCCGCGTGTGTAACGACCTGCCCTATAAATTTGTCAGGGTAATTTACCCGTGCGGTGAAATCCGTAAAAAAAAAAAAAAAAAAAAATCACAGAATTAAGATTTTTGTTCATCCCGCAGCACATAAAATGGAATAAAAGTGATCAAAAACTCCTATAAATCCCAAACGTTGTGCCAATTAAAACATCAGTTCATCCCGCAAAAAAATTCCTTACACAGCTCTGTATACGGAAAAATAAAAAAATTATGGCTCTCAGAAGGCAGAGATGCATAAATATTCTTTTTCACACTAAAAACACTTTTTTTTTTTTAAAGTGCTAAAACATAAAAAAAACATATAAATTGGGTATCGCCGTAATTGTATCGACCCACAGAGTAAAGCTAACTTATTACGGATACTGCACAGTGAGCGCTGTTAAAAAAAAAAAAAAAAACACTACTAGGATTGCAGTATTTTCTTCACTCTGCCTTCCAAAAATGGATTTAAAACTGATCAAAAAGTTTTGGGCCCCCAAAATATACCAATAAAAACATCAACTCATCCCGCAAAAAACAAGCCTGTACACAGCTCCATACACAGAAAATAAAAAAGTTATGGCTCTCAGACTATGGCGATGCAAAAATGTGTTTTCCTGTTTGAATAAAAGATTTTTATTGTGTAAAAGCAGTAAAACATAAAAAAATATATAAAGGGGGTTTATTGCTGTAAACGTAATCGACCTGCTGAGTAAAGCTGGTCATATCTAACGCAAAGTGACCACTATAAAAAATAAAAATAAAAAACACCACCAGGATTGCTGTAATTTGTTCAAAACGCCTCACAAAAACCTTAATAAAAAGTGAACCAAGTGTTGTATGCACCCCAAATGGTCCCAATAAAAGCATCACCCTGCAAAAAAAGGCCCTACACAGCTCTGCACACAGCAAAATATAAAGTTATGACTGTCAGAATAGGACAACATAAAAACACAACTTTTTATAGACCTATTTCTATTGTGTAAAAGTAATAAAACATAAAAAAAACTATATAAAATTTATATCATTGCAATTGTACCGACCCCCATAGTAAAGTTATCACATCATTTACACTGCACGGCGAACACTGTAAAATTTAAGCCCAAAAAAACAATGGTGGAACTGCGTTCCCCCCCCCCCCCCATTTTCATGGCCCAATGCAAAAAAAAAGATGGAACACCTGTGTGCCCAAAATGCACAATACACCCCTAGATGAGATCCATGAGGGGTGTTGTATCCAAAATGGGGTGACTTCTGGAAGGTTCACCTGTTCTGCTACTTTGGGGGCTTTGCAAAAGCGACATGGCCCACCAAAATCTGTGTTCCAAAAGTCCCAAAAAGCGCTCCCTCCCTTGTACGCCTTTCCATGCGCCCAAACAGCGTTTAACCCCCATGTAGGGTATTGCCGAATTGGAAGAAATTGCTTCAAAGTTTTGGGTTCTTTTTTCCAGGATTCCTTGTAAATATGAAAATTTTAAGCTAAAATTGCAGATTTGTGGAAAATTTTTTTTTACATTTTCACAGCCTTTAAGCTAAAAAAAAAATTTTTGAATCACCTGTGGGGTCGATATACTCATACACACCTGCATATATACCTTAAGGGGTGTAGTTTTCCAATATGGGGTCTTTTAGGGGTGTTTATTAAGTTTTTAGCACCTTAGGGCCCCCTCAAACCTGAAATGGCGCCTAAATAAAATTGCATTGAAAATGAGACCCCAGAGTCCAGTAGGTGCTCCTCCTATTCTGGGGCTTATGGTTGAGCCAAATAGCGCACTAGGGCCACATATGGGATATCTCTAAAAACAGCAGACCTGGGGGAAATTATATTAAGTTTCATTTACCTAGTCACATTTACCGTATTCCAGTGAATAATGGATAAATATTGAAAATCTGCAAAAATAGTGAAATTTTACCTCCACTTTGCTTTAATTTCTGTGAAATACCTAAAGGGTTATCATACTTCCTAAACACTGTTGGAAATACTTTAAGGGGTCTAGGTTGTTAGAAGGCATCATTTATGGGGGTGTCTAAATACAGCCCCTCAAAGCCACGTCAGAACTGGAATGTCCCCAAAAAAATGTATATTTCAAATTTTCTTGAAAATGTGAGAAATTACTACTAAAAAATTTTAAGCCCTCTAATGTAAGAAAAAAAGGACATTTAAAAAATGATGCCAACCTATAGTGGACTATGGTAAGATGCTAGTTATAAACTATTTTGTGGTGAATAATTATCTGTCTTGCAGCAGAAATTTTTTAACTTTCAAAAAACACAGTTTTTTCAAAATTTTCATGAAAATTTTGATATTTTTCACAAAAAAACAAGGATTGTATGGATAAAATTTTTTTTTACAACTTAAAGCACAATGTGTCAGAGAAAACAATCTCTGAATCAATGGATAGGTAAAAGTGTCAAAAAGTTTTCTCACATAAAGTGACACATGCCAGATTTCAAAAATAGGGCTGTGTCAGGAAGGCCAAAACTGGCTGGGTCCTTAAGGGGTTAACAGTAAGACTGTCTTTGTTTCTCACAGCAACTAATCATAGCGCAGCTTTTATTTCTCCAGAGCAGTATAAGAAATGAAAACTGAGCTCCAGTTGGTTGCTATGGGCAATAAAGACAGTCTTAAGGGCTGTTCAAGGGTATTGCAGGGATGGATTGCAGGCCCCTATTGTGGGGGACCGTTTCAAAAAGCCAAAAATATGGGATTCCGTCTCTCGCCATTCGCCCAGCGGGGGGAAAGTGGACATGTTCATTATCCCGGCGGGATATGCGCCGTGGATAATGAAAGTCTATGGGGCCGGCGGGCAGCGCCCCCACCCTGCTCCTTACTCAAACCGTAGTTGCGGGCGAAATCCGTCCCGCAATTACGGCTTGAATAAGCCGTGTGAACCGGGCCTTACTGCTTTGCAGGCTCAAAAACTTTTACACACATGACTGATAGTGATTGGCAATTTTTACTACACAGGGAAAGCTATAACAGTGATCAATTACAATACGTGGGTGGGGTGAGCAGGAGTGATAGTGGGAGCATTATGTTCTGGGGGATGTTTTCATGGTATTTTCTTCATTCATGTGGAAGGCACTCTCAACTGAATATGAATCCATCCTTATATCCCTACATGCTAATTGTCTTCCTTGGGCCAAATAGGATCTTCCACCAAGACTATGCAACATGTCACCTGAGTAGAAATGTCTGACACTGGTTGAAAAAGCATGATCAAGACTTCGCAAGTACTCCTCAAGCTTAATAATTCCCCAGAGGTAACCCCAATTGAACATTTGTGGGACCACTTTGATTGTTGTGTTCGCTTTATAGATCATCTTCCATCTATCCTCCAGCATTTGTGGGATACATTGCAGTCAGCATGGCTCCAGATTCCTGTGACATATATAAACCTACATAAATTTTTGCTTTTACATAGGGCTGCATAAATTACCTCTCAGGTTTACTTTAGGTTTGGAGCCTGCCATTTTTTAATCTATGTCCATAGGTGTTGGACCCATTGGGTGAACTCTCTAAGAAGGATTACACAGAACACTAGAAGGTACCAAGTAACAGGGATACTTTACAGCAATATTTTGACATATTGAAAAGTAATTCAAATTGAAAGATTGAAATTATGCATGCTCTAACAGAGAAATACAGTGAGATTCATTCGAAAGAGGCCCAGAGTAATCTGTAACAACTCCAGTTAAGATTGAGTAATCTGAAACAACATTCAACGTGAACAATCCCCAAAAAATTAAGTCAGATCACATGATAAATGTCCAAAGATCTGCTGTACGGATCACAGTGGAAGAGAAACCAAGCCCTCTAGCAAAGCAATGTAAAACGAAACCAGCTACTGTACATGTCCAGGCAGAAGATTAAGCAATAAAATGTCTTCCTTTTATCGGAAAACCCTTATAAAAACCATAAAGTTCACAGTATACAACCAACCTCCTCCATATAGCTCTCAAACGTACATTGTTGTGTTGGTACGCTAACATGTTCCGGTAGAATCCTTAATCGTAACAATGCAATGTGCTCCTCAGTATACGGAACTGGGAACAAGTCGGAGCAAGGCGCCAGACATCTCAATGTTTAACCTTTGTGACTTCTAGGGGCATACCCTAGTACTACTTTCATCACTAAATCAACTTCTCACTAGGTTGTTGATGTTCAGTATAGAGCAATGCAACTTCGGTCAGCAATTTGTTTAAGCGATGTCAGAGTGAATTTAGGAAAAATATGGTGTTCATGACATACCCTCAAAGAGCGTTTTTCAGAAGATGGTACAGAAAATGGAAATTATGGGATCATTGATCCCTTTTCATGGAGGAGGCCATCCAAAAATGTTGTAGAACACAATTCATGGTTTGCAACATCGTTTGGAGTAGTTGCCTACAAAAAGTCTGAGATGCAGAGCACATGAGACTGGAAGATTTTATTCAATGAGAGCTTAAAAATTGTATGTGTATCGGGTCACTGTTCTTTAAGAGCTCAAAGCGGGTGATATAGAGAAGGAGTCAGATTTCAGGTGTTTGTGAAGGAAAACATCCAACGTGAAATTCTTGCTTTCTCCCCTCAATATGTTTGCTGATATGTCCAGAAACATGGAGTGCTGCGTCGAAATGTGTCTGGCAAGAAACGGAGATCCCTTCCAGCATTGAATGTAATGCAATTGATTATACATGCATCAAGGTATGTAGCATATTTTTTTTTTTTGCTTCAGATTGTTTCATCCTAATATCAATTACAACGGAATATTCAGGGACTCTTTGAAGTACATATTCATGTATATTACTTACCATACTGTTTTACAGAGCCACAGCCACTTCCATATTAGGCTTTCGGTGGCTTTTCAGTAGTGATTGGCATATCATCTCGGCAGTTCTTAATTGATTCTATTAAAGTGACATGAGTGCTGGTGGTTTGTAAACAGTAGTGTACAAGGCTACAGAGCTGGCTCGCCCGCCCTAGGAGCCAGGGGCATGCACACAGGCTGCAGGAGAACAGTGGGGGGAGAGAAGAGTGAGTATGGGAGCAGGGCCCGGGCATTGTGAGTGCGGCCATGGGCAAACATGCGGGTCGCAGTGCCATTCATGCCCGGAGCGGCAGGAGGAAGGGAGATGGGTGCGCCCTCGGCCTGCCGTGCGGCATCGGGGGCATCCGTAACAGTACCCCCCATAGGTCTTCACTTCTTTTTGGCCCGATAGAATATTAGCAGAAGATCCCGATCAAGACTGTTGTCGTCCGATTCCCAGGACCTCTCTTCTAGCCCAAACCTCTTCTAGTCCATAAGATAGTACCACTTTCCCCTATAGTCTTCTTGTCCAGAATCTCTTTGACTTTGTAGACATTGATGGAATCAGCTTGAGGGGATGGAAAAGCAACCTATCGGGAGAAATGGTTGAGGACCAATGGTTTGAGAAGAGAGACGTGGAAGTAGTTCAGGACGCGCATCGTAGAAGGAAGACGGATTTTGTAAGCCACTGGCTTGATCCACTGCAGGACCTCAAAAGGACCCAGGAAACGTGGACCCAGCTTATAACTGGGGATCTTCAGCTGTACAAACTTTGTGACTTATCTCCAAGCAAAGATTGGAAGAGGTCTTCTCATTATAATCGGCTTGTCTCTTCATGCTTGAAACTGATATTTGTAGGAAGTTACGTGTTCCATGCCAGACAGTCATAAAGTCCCGAACTTGAGCATCAACAGCAGGAACGTCAGAAGAGATTTGTAGAGGGAGAGGAGAATGACATACTAGACATAAACTATATAAAAGGGTGAGGCACTGGCTGAATCATAGTCCAGGTGATTATAGCAGAAATCTGCCCAGTGCAGAAGGCTGGCTCAGTCATCTTGACATGAAGAGACAAAGTCCATGCTGATGAAATATGTGTTGAAAGAATGGCTGGCCAATTGAGGAGCAGAAGGAAGACCAGGCAGTGTCACGAATTGGGACATTTTCGAGAATCGGTTTGTAACCATCCAAATGGCTGTGCTGTTGAAGGAGGGTGGTAGATCAGTAATAAACTCCATGATGATGTGGGTCCAAGGAACATCCGGTACAGGCAAAGGCTGCAGAAGGCCAGCAGACTTGAGATGGGGGGACTTATTGCATGCACACATGGCACAAATTTTCGTTGATATCGTTAACAAGATTTGTCCACCAGTAATAATGAGATATGAGTTGACAAGATTTTCAAACTCCGGGGTGCCCGGCCACCACAGAGCAATGCCCCACTGCAAAATCTCTTCCGTAAGTGCAGGGTGCACAAATTTTCCCAGGATAACACGTAGAAGGTCAATGGGAGCTGCAGAGATCAGGTGTTCAGGAGGAACAATCTGCTGAGGTACAGATTACTACTACATAGGAAGCATGATTAGGGCATTGGCCATGACGTTCTTATCAGCAGGTTTGAAGTAGATCAGGAAATTGAATGTGGAAAAGAAAACGGACAATCTAACTTGCTGAGGATTTAGACGCTGGGATATGTGGAAATAAAGTAGATTTTTGTGGTCCATGTAGATGTTGACCGGATGTCAAGCTCCTTACTGCAGATGGTGTCACTTTTTGAAGGCCAACTTAATGGCTAGTAATTCCCAATCCCCAATGGTGTAGTTTTTCTCTGCAGGGGAGAAGGTCTTGGAAATATAGCCCACAAGTAACAGTTTTGTCTGTTACTCCAAAGAGGTGGCATCAACCTCAAGGAAGAAGGCTTTCTCCAGGTCAGGACGACACAGGACAGGGGCAGGGCCCTCTCTCCCTCTGTACCTGTTGTTACTCACAGATTATCACTATTGTAAATGTTTGACTTATGTTATGTATATAACCCCCTGAATGTACAGCGCCCTGGAATCAATGGCGCTATAAAATAAATAATAATAATAAATAATAATAAAGATAATCAATGAAACAGGAATACCTCTTAAATTGTGGGACAACAACTTTTAATAAAATACACACAGTTTAAGCCCTTCACACAAATTTTTTTAATTTTAATTCTAATTTTAAGTCTGATATTTCGGCTCCGGTAGCTACTACTCTTAGTTGATCCAGTTGATGGGACATTGATGATGGAGGGGCTGTGAAAAACAATGACAATGTCCAAGCAGGATGGCTGGCTATACATTTGAGGTAGCAGAGCTGTATTTGCATGAGCCAAACTTCTAGTGAAAAAGAAACTTAGGGCCACATGTATGAAAACTGTCTAGGTCTAAAATTCACTTTGTTGCCCATAGCAACCAGAGTGCCCTTCTCATCTTTCCAGAGCACTATATGAAATGAAAGGGGCGTTCTGACTTTTTGCTATGGGCGACAAAGTGAATTTTAGACCTAGACAGTTTTCATACATGTGGCCCTTAGATGCTGCCAGGACACCTTGTTAACTGCTGAGCGACTGCTATTATTTATGTAATTGCAAAAAAATGTACTTTGCAGACATGACATGGTGGTACAAGGCTGCTTCCAGGTCTGTAACTCTAGAGGTTAAAGTTTTCCTCAGTATAAATATGAGATCAGAAAGTAAAAATCCCTATCCTGCTTATTAAAGGGAATGTCTCATCAAAAAAGGACTTAGGGTGACATGTCCCATTAGGGCTGAACCATTTTTTGGTGTATTTTTCATCAAAAAACTGTTGACGCTGTATCCTCTAAATAAATGAACTGTCGTACAGCAAAACTAAGTGCATTTCAGGCCAGGCATGACAATTTTGAATGCACCTAAAGTAGGCGCATCACATATACTAGTAATGATATGCTATGCGTCTTTTTTTGTATACGCCTAGATTAGGTGCATTAAATATGCTATACATTGCATACCACATGCCAGATTTATTTATTCGGGCGCATTATACACTCATTTAATGCACCTTAAAACTGGCATGGAAGCGCCTCATGTTAATTCATGTTTTTATGTTAACCCCTTCTTGATGGAGCCTTTTTTTGTCACGCTCGTTTTTTCGCTCCCCACCTTCAGCATTTTTGGTTATTTTTTTTAATTTTCCATGTCACTTTCAATATTTTTTAAAAATTCTTAAGTCCTGCAGTCCTCAATTTGGCTACTAGGCGTATTAATATTCTGACACTTCCTGTTCTGTAGAGAGAGATTTTCAGTAGTCTACTTATGATCAGTACAAACAGGGTCAAACTGAAAGGTGACACCAATGTGGTCCACCAATAGCAATAAGACACACAGTTCACCCTCTCCCTCTCTCTGCATAGTAAATGTATGTTCACACAGCGTCTTGGATCCGTTTTTGGATCCAAAAACTGCATTCAAAAGTGCTGAGTACATCACAACCAAAACGCAGGTGCGTGTTTTGGCTGCAGCAGAAACACACCTTACAGTTTTAAATAGGGTGTCTGCTACGTCAAACGGATCAAGAATTGACATGACAATTATTTGAATGGATCCGAAAGACGCATCACAAAGATACATGTAAACACGCATCGGGGATCACTCTTCTGAACACCGATGCATGTTTTACATTCGAAGCAATGTAAATCCCACTGCACATTGTTAGATGCGTGTTTGGGTTCGTTGAGGGTCCAAAACATGGATCCAAACATGCATCTCAAACCATCCAAAAACGGATCCAACACGCCGTGTGAACATACCCTTACTACTTCCCAGGTGACAGAGCATGCCTAGAAAGCTCTCCTATAGAAGTCAATGGGACTGACCCAGTTCACCAAATCCGATGTACATGAACCTGCTGTAAAGCATCTCTCTAAATGCTGTTAGAGCAGTGCAGGCAAGGAAGCTTTCCCCACTATCATATACAGACAACTGATTTGAGAAATCTACAATCAGAAAATAAAAACGACTAAGACGAAAAGAATATGGATCATGGTCTTGTTTAAATAAGTAAAAAAAAAATAAACATTTGCGACAGATTCCCTTTAAAGACACAGCAGGGAGAGACATCAGCTAGAGCGGTGGTAGGTAGAGAAGCCTACCAGTTACAAGCTAATCAATGAGATGGGAATACCCCCTTAAAAGAGTATGAGGTGGGTACCACTGGAACCTGCAGGCAGTGCCGAGACTGGAGATAACTCTGATCCTGGCAATTTAACTACTCAGATGCCAAGGTCAATGTGCCCATGGCATCTAAGCAAAAAGAACAAAGAAGCAGCACCACTTCAAAGAAGTTGATATTTAATTCTCCATTTCAGCTCTTCTATAGAGGCAATATCAAACTCTATAGACAAGCTGAAATGTAGCATTTTTAATGAACTTGGGTGATTACATTTCACATTTTTGCACACTATACTTGCTATATTTTGCCTTCATGTACAGTGCTGCTCTCTTGCAAACTTTTTTGGACATGGCATCTATGCAGTTAAGGGCTACGCCACCCATTTCTGTCACCCAATCAAGGCTAAACCTGCTAGAGGAAGGGTGTAATAGAAGATCAATGAAAAAGTGAGATCAATGAAATGCCTACATACTCTATAAACTGAAGTAACAGTGATAACATGTTCAAGCTCCTTAGGTGGGGTGGGGGTTAGGGTTAACAATTACTGTATAAAAAAAGTGAAACAGTTTTTAAAAATAATACAAAAGTTTAAAAAAAAATTAATAAAAAAAACCTGTTAAAAAAACTGGTATTGACAGACTCTAGAGTGATCTTCGTAAAAATGATTAGCATTTTTACCTCATTCCACCGTACAATAATTTTTTCTTCTGGCTTTCCAGTCCATTTTAAAGTACAGTAAAGGGTATCATTAAAAGGAATACCATGTCCTGCAAAAAAACAAACCCCTCATACTGTGATGTTGAATGAAAAGTAAAAAATGCTAACGCAGAAAAAAAATTAAAACAGATTGGTCCATAACAGGTTAAACTAATAGCTTAGTGCATTTCATGTCTATCCTTACTGTTTTTCAGCAGTAACTATGTGTCCTTCCTGGTGCTGAGAGGAAGTTTTACTTTCAATTTCTAACTCAGTTCAACTCTTAGTTCTGCACAATCTAAACCGGACAGAATCAAAGTAAAGCCGATAAAGGCTTTCCAGACAAAAGTTTTTTGACTTCACTGACCTTTATGACTTTTCCTGAACATTTGAGGAGCTCTTCTTCACTCTGTTCTCCACTCGTTACTCTATCACATGCAGGAAGTGTAGAAGTTGTGTGAATAACTAGAAAGAACCACCCATGTTTAACGTCACTTCACATTATACTTCTTCCTGTTCCACGACGTCTACTGAGCAATCAAGCTGCAATATACAGTATATATGATATGAAATTTACAGAGGAGTACTTACTGAGACACAATGGATGATAATATAGGTGATAATTCAGCAATTGTTTCCTTAAAGGGTTTTACTATCTTATATAGTAATAGCATACTGCTAGAATATGCCACAGCTTTGTAATCAGTGATGTTTGACCTCTGGGTCCCCCATCATTTCTGAAAACAAGGCGGTTGTAGTATTGGTTTAGTGCTGCATCCCCTTCTAAGTTTTCCCAAAAGACTAGTGCTCTGCAAGGAACTAATGCTGGTTACATCCTCCTGAAACATCAGTAATGCAGCCACCTCATTATCAGAATTGAGAGGGGTTGCGCAGGTTGGACCACCATTGATCATAATGTAAAGAGATATCCTAAAAATACAATCATTTTAGAAGATGGAAATATCCCTATCTAGGATTTTCTGGTGTAATGTAGAAAAATCTTCATCATTGTACATCAAGTAGTTCTGCAAATTTCTAATAACATTTGTGTAAATATTTTCAATATCTGTTTCCCATGAGTGAAAGGGTATATTCCTGTTTATAATCAAACTGTAGCTTCCATGCATGCCTTACTGAGTTTTCTTCAACTACAATCAACAGCACAGATTCTCTTCTGTCCTCAAAGTGTGCTGTATCAGTGCAAATTCTTTCCCCTCATTCAGCTATGTTCACACGATGTATTGCGGAGCGTACAGTAGGCGCCGCAATACAGCGTGTGTCTCGGGAGCTTGCACGGGGGGAAAGGAGTGGGGTCGGCGGCCCGCCAGCCCCATAGACATGTCACTTATCTCTCCATAGATCGTATTATACGAGCGGGGAGAGGAGGCGTAGCCCATAGCTCTCTATGAGAACTATGGATTACCATAATTTTTTGCGTGAATACTATGTTCAGCACAGCACTTGTTTATTCTGTAGAAAAATATACACAGCTGCATCTCATTATTAGGACTACTTCCGACCTCAGCAGCGTATAGCTAATGTAGAAAGACACGTGTCATGAGCTGGATTGGTGGGTATACAAGGTGTGCAATAGGTTGTCTGTGCACATATTCCCTGTTGCTGTTAGGGGTAGAAGGCAGTTTAGCAGAATTGCAAAAAGGGATGATTGTTGGTTTTCAGGAAAAAGGTGGAAGCATTTCTGAAACTTTGCAGTTTGTGAAATGTTTGCATGCGGCTATGGTGAAAGTGTATCATGAATAGACAAATGGCACAAATGTGAATAAGCAATGTGGAAACTGTGGAGCATCACATGCCGTTGGTGTGAGAGATAAATGTCGGCTACAAAAGTGTGCAAGAGCGGACCAATCGGCTCCAGTGTGAAAGGAACTCTAAACTGATGTAGATATAAATCCGTCCTTGTATATGTTATATAGCTACACATGACGATTCTCTTTCCTGGGGCAGATGAGATCCTTTAGAAACACAATGGGTCATACACTGTGTTCACAATTACTAGACAAATGAGTATTTTGACCATATCATCATTTTTATGCATATTTTCCAACTCCAAGTGGTTATTAGATTGAAGCAAATCAGGTGATGTATATTGGTGTAATGAGAGATGGTGTGGCCGAAGGAGATCAAAGCCCTATATCAAGGTGTGCAAAATTATTAGGCAGATTGTTTTCTCAGGTACAATGGGCCTAAAAAGGGATTCAGCTGCCTCTGGAAAGTCAAAAATTGTTAAAAGTATCTCAGAGGGAAGATTACCTACAAAGTCCAGAACGAAAATATCCAAAAATCAAAGTGGTATTTATAATAGAAGACAATATATCACAAACACGAATAATCACAATAAGAATGAAATATAATTATATCTTATTTCAAACACATTTATAACATGATTTATATTAAAAGTGGGAGTGAGTTCAAATGCAGCAGCTAGGGGAAAAAATTACCAGGTCAGTCCATTAACGATATACGTATAATTCATTATGGTCTCAACTAGTGCTCAAAAACTAAAGTGCATAAATACATTACATACACTACTCACAAAAAGTTAGGGATATTTGGCTTCTGGTTGAAATTTCAGAATGAACATAACATTTTCATTCTGATCTCTGAAAATTGCTGATCTCTTAATGGCAAAATTGTGTTTGATCCCTGAATCGCCCAATAACTTTAGGGAATAATTTGAATTGGGATTTAAACAGTCTTCTTCATCACGCTGTTCACATTTTAACATCATGAGACACAGACAACACCTTACAATTAATAAACAGTACCTTGCCATTGTGAGGCTTCAAGCAGGATGCACAGAAGTGGCCACTGAGCTTAGAGTGTCAAAGAGTGTCATCAGCAGGTTGAAACAGAAATAGAGAGAGACTAAAAGAGTCACAGAAAGGCAAAGAAGTGGATATCCTTTGGTTTCATCACAAACTGATGACTGCTTCATTGTAAACAGTGCCCTACGGAACAAAATGATGAATGCCACAAAACTCCAGGCACGTTTAAGGGAGGCAAGATGCATCTCAGTGTCACATCAGACCATTCGTAACTGTTAACATCAGCATGGTATGTGTGCTAGACGACCAGCAAGGGTACCTGACCTGGCTGATGCATAGCTCTCTCCTTGACGTCTCTCCAGCATCATTGGCGGCCATCCTTTCTGCTCAGAGTGAATCAACTTTAATCACTAAACAGCACTGAGAACCACTGGTCCCTCGTCCAGTGTAGATGCTGCCTGGCCCATGCAAGACGATGATGCCTGTGCCTGGTGGTGTGGTCAGGTCGTCTAGCACGCAGACCATGCTGATGTTTATAGTTACAAACGGTACGATATGACACTTGGGTGTCAGACTCAATGGATTAAGGCTTACAACAAGTGAGATGCAAACATTTTTGGATCTGACTTAGTTGCACAATAATTCGGTACACTAATAGTTGCCCAATAATTATGCACACATAGATATTCTCTTAGGAAAGCCCAAACCTTACTTTTATTTTCTTGCAGTATGTTATCAAAGTGAATACACCACTCACAATGTTGTAAATATTGTATTATATCTTTCATTGGATAATAATGAAGATATGACACTTTGATACAATGTAGTCAGTGTACAGCTTCTGTAACAGTGTAAATTCCATGTGCCATCAAAACAGCCACCAATGTCTAAACTGCTTGCAACAAGTGAGTACTCCTCTACCTGAAAATGGACAAATTGTGCCCAATTGGCCATTTTCCTTCCACGTGATCATATGACTTAATGTTACAAGGTGTGAATAGGGAGCAGGTGTGTTAAATTTGGTTTTATCGCTCTCACACTCTCTCATGCGGGTCACTGGAAGTTCAACATGGCACCTCATGGTAAAGAACTCTCTGAGGATCTTAAAAAAAGAATTGTTGCTCTAAATAAAGATGGCCTAGGCCAGGGGTCCTCAAACTACGGCCCGCCGAGGATTTTTATCCAGCCCGCCGCTGCCACCTGCACCACCGGCGGTGGCAGCGGCAGAGCCGCAGTCCTCTGAGTTACTGTGCGCTCTATAAGCTGGCCCCTGCTGTCGCGCTGCCTCACATCACAGGTAATATGAAAGCTATTGCGAGCCACGCGACAGCAGGGGCCAGCTTCGGGGGGCGGACACTCTGCAGCGGACGGGAGGTGCCTGAGGGAGGACACTTACAATATATGGGAGGTGCCTGTGAGTGGCAGAGGGCGGACACTGTGCAATGTATACGCAGAATGTCCGCCCTTCGCCACTCACAGACACCTCCCATATATTGTAAATGTCTGCCCACAGGCACCCCCCGTCCGCTGCAGAGTGTCCCCCACCCACAGTCGTCCCCAGCGATGCCGCTATCCGCCCCAGATCGTTAGGGTCCTAAGTAGATACCGATCACTAAGGTACCGGCTTAGGACCTTAGCGATCAGTGATAGCACTGGCGCCGGGACTAACTGTATGTGCGTCCGCCGGACGCACATAAAGATAGATGCTTCTGCGGAGAGCAGGGGCTCTCCGCTCTACAGAGTACTCTGGTGAGGCGCAGAGAGGATGCACCTCACCAGAGTCCACAGCACGGGCGGCGTCAGCGTCATCATGCTGCGGCGCGGCCTGGTGACGTCACGCCCGAAGAAGAAGCCCGGGAGCAGCGACAGCGGCGGGGAGCCAGGTAAGCTGAGTGATGTCACTTTTTTATTTTTAATTATCTCCACACCTGCTGGGGGACCTAATTTTACCTACACCTGCTGGGGGACCTAATTCTCCCTACGTCTGCTGGGGGGCCTAATTCTACCTACACCTGCTGGGGGGCCTAATTCTACCTACAGACCTGCTGGGGGCCCTAATTCTACCTACACCTGCTGGGGGCCCTAATTCTACCTACACCTGCTGGGGGCCTAATTCTACCTACAGACCTGCTGGGGGGCCTAATTCTACCTACACCTGCTGGGGGCCTAATTCTACCTACACCTGCTGGGGGGCCTAATTCTACCTACACCTGCTGAGGGCCCTAATTCTACCTACAGACCTGCTGGGGGACCTAATTCTACCTACACCTGCTGGGGGACCTAAATCTACCTACGTCTGCTGAGGGACCTATATCTACCTATGTCTGCTGGGGGACCTAAATTCACCTACACCTGCTGGGCCACCTAAATCTACCTATACTTGCTGGGCCAATAATAAATTGGGTATCACTGTAATTGTATCGACCCACAAAGTAAAACTTTTTTTTAAAAACTATATTCCGGCCCTCCAATGGTCTGAGGGACCGTGAACTGGCCCCCGGTCTAAAAAGTTTGAGGACCCCTGGCCTAGGCTATAGGAAGTTTGACAATACCCTGAAACTGAGCTGCAGGACGGCGGCCAAGACCATAAAGTTTAACTAGATAGGTTCCACTCGGAACAGGCCATGGTTGACCAAAGAAGTTGAGTGCACATGCATCAGCATCATATCCAGTTTGTCTTTTCAAAACAGACATATGAGTGCTGTCAGTATTGCTGTAGAGGTTAAAGGAGTCTGGGGTCCAACTATCAGTGCTCAGACCATATGCTGCACTGTGCATCAAATTGGTCATCATGACTGTTGTCCAGAGGGAAGCCTTGCCTAATGATGACGCACAAGAAAGCCTGCAAACATTTTTCTGAAAACAGGCAAACTAAAGATGTGGATTATTGGAACCTGTGGTCTGATGGTACCAAGATAAACTTATTTGGTTCAGTGTCAAGCATGTGTGGTGGCAACCATATGAGGAGTTCAAAGACAAGTGGGTCTTGTTTATAGTCAAGTATGGTGTTGGGAGTGTCACAGCTGTGGGGAGCTACAAGTCATCGAAGGAACCATGAATTCCAACATGTACTATGCCATACTGAAGTGGAGCATGATCCCTTCCTTTTGGAATCTGGGTGGCAGGGCAGTATTTCAACAAGATAACAACCCCAAACAAACCTCCAAGCCAACCACTGCCTTGCTAAAAAAAAAATGAGGGTGAATGTGCTGGACTGGCGAAGCATGTCTGCAGACCTAAAACCTATTGAGCATCTGTAGGGCATCCTCAAACGGAAGATGGAGGAGCGCAAGGTCTCTAACATCCAACAGCTCTGTGATATTGTCATGGAGGTATATAAGAGGATTCCAGTGGCAACCTGTGACACTTTAGTGAACTCCATGCCCAAGAGAGTTAAAGGGGTTTTCTCACTACAGGCTTTCACAGGCATCTGAGCTGCTTCTCTGGCTTAGATTTTCAAATCCAAGGGTGGGTCTCTCCTCCCAGTAGGTGTGTCTTCCCTCGATAAAGAGTGGTGACATCATCATACCCCTCCCTGTTCCTGCTCCCTCCCGAGTCGTCTTCATTCTGTGTGAGCAGCTCTCCAGACCTCCTGCAATGGTCAGGTCTCATGCCTGGAGAGTTGTCATCTCCCTCCCAGGCTCCACAAGCAATCCTTGTAACTAAAACACCTGCATTGGTGGCAAACAGTTATAAATACAGCCTGTGGTAAACCTCTCTTATAAGGCAGAGTGTATAAGGGTGGGTAATATGGGTAAGGGGAGCAGACTGTATAAGGGTGTTTCATATGGATGGGGGTAGCAGAGTGTATAAGGGTGTGTTATATGGGTGGGGGAGCAGAGTGTATAAGGGTGTGTTATATGGGTGAAGGCAGCAGAGTGAATAATGGTGTGTTCATATGGGTGGTGGAGCAGAGTGTATAAGGGTGTGTTATATGACTGGGGGGAATGAATCAAGCAGCTAAAAGAGACTCAGTAATTGCTCAGATCCTCTACATTATAGCTATCACTATCAGAGGAGCAGAGAGAGGCACAGACAGCCTGTTTCACACAGCTCAGAGGGGAGTGAGCACAGGACAGCTAATCACAGCACCGGGGACATGACCCGACCCCAGGCTCCAGAAAGTGTTCTAGACACACACAGATTAGGTAACAGCTGCTATACTAAATAATTTAGCTAATACAAATAATTACAAATTTGTTTATTTGTACTCTCTATCATTACAGATACAATCTTTGTAGTAAAAAAAACCCCTACAACTCTGAGGATGGATGCCAGACTAGTGGTATTTTCCATGCTCATTCGCAGATCCTGGTGAGTGGTGTGCCTCCGTGGACGCTCTGGTGCATGTCCGGAAGCTTTTGCTTTCAGTCATACGCAGTAGCGTTGGAGTGTCAGAAGTGGGACAGCGTGTGCTGCACCTTCTGAATGCTACTGATGCACCAGAGGGGCTCACACATGTGTTAATCATTAGGTATGTACATATGGATGAATTGGGGACTATGCCATGTTTTCACAAGCCTCATTACTATGGGTAGGTGCCTATGTGCAATGTTGCTTTAGGCCTGTCACAGGCTTATTCCCAACGGATTTTTTTGCGCCGTATTGAGCACAAATCCGCGTGAATAAGGGGCGGGACGGGCCAGGGGCCGGAGCGCGGCGGGTGACCCTCCCGGCCCCATAACAAAGCATTGTTTTACGGCGCGTCCGCGCCTAAATAATGGCATGTCACATTCTCCTCCACCGCGGCGGATTGCCAGCGGAGGACGACGAATCCACTGTTCTCTATGAGAGCAGTGGATTATCGTAATGACTCCGACGGATTGGCGCCGTATTGAAGCGCAAATCCGGCGCGGAATACGGCGCCAATCCGTCGGCGGAATAAGGGCCTTAGCTACTTGTCATGTCATTTATTTTATATGATTATATGCATTTTCGCTCCTGCTGGGTGATGTGCTGCTGTGCTGGGTGATTGCAAGTAATACACATAAAGCAGTTAAAAATACATTACTGTGGATGCAAAACTCAAACAGTAGTTGTGAAGTTTTTATTTTTATTTCTTTTTTTCTGAGCACCATTTCAGGTATCATATATTTCACATAGAAATTTAAAGTTTACAAAATATTAAACATTTAATGCGATTCATGTGCCATGATTTTAAAGAATACAAAAACTATTATTTCTGCAAACTGAAGTGACACCTGACTACTTAAAGGGGTGTGCCCACAAAATAAACTCCACTGCACAGGTCGGCTCGCAGCTAGCTTAGAGCCGACCTTGAGTAGGGTGGTGCCCTCGGCCATCTTTCTTATTCACTTCTATAGGAGTTTGTAATATAACGGAGTACACTCACTAGACTATATTAAAAACTCGGCATAAAACGAACTCACATTATGTTTCATTTGCTTACTTTAATCCTTTTGCGTTTATAGCATGCATATTAAAAGTGCAGTTAAAAGGTGCATGGAACATTGAGTGTGCATGCCTGAGAAAGGAAAATGTCTTTTCCGAAACGTCGCAACTAAAGCTGTGCGCTTGTCAACATCCAGCTCTATTAATATCTCCACCATGGAACTGCTATAAGGATTTGAGACTGTAACACAACAGCTAAGTACTGGCTCATAATTTAAGTGCATATACTGTGATGAATATTAGCATGTTTACAAATGTTTGAATATGCATGCTATA
This sequence comes from Phyllomedusa bahiana, assembly GCA_025379985.1. Lineage (NCBI taxonomy): Eukaryota > Metazoa > Chordata > Amphibia > Anura > Hylidae > Phyllomedusa > Phyllomedusa bahiana. Next base: position 90,353 of record JAODAL010001878.1, read on the forward strand.
AACGCAAAAGGATTAAAGTAAGCAAATGAAACATAACGTGAGTTCGTTTTATGCCAAGTCTTTTTGTTATAATTGACGTACGCTAATAGGGGAGATTGAGGAAGCTCCACCTGGAAGGCTTAGACTAAGCCAGTACTATATAACTAACGGCACCACTGTGTTTTTGCATGTATATTAAAAACTCGCCTAGAAGTGTATGACAAGGACGATTGCAGGAGGCACCCTATTCATTCTCTCGGTCGGCTCGGACCTAACAGAGACGACCAGTGCAGTTGACTTTACTTTGTGGGCACACTTCTTTAAGTTACTATAAAATGATCCAGAGCTTCTTTTAAAACATTTTAGAATAACTGGATGTAAATACTTTGTCTTATTTGTGGCATCTTAAACTCTTTTTTACAGATCTGTGCCAGTCTGATGATGATAATTATTCATATTAAGTCAGTCCAACAATTTATTTCCAGGATCCTTGGTATACTGTCACAAGTTACATAGTTTGTAAGGCCGAAAAAAGACAGACGTCCAGCCAGTTCGGCAAACTGCGCTCTAGTGTTGATCCAGAGGAAGGCAAAAAGTTGGTTTACCAAAGAGTAAGGTTCTGTTCAAGGTCCGTTCATACAGCACTTTTTTTCCCATTCAAACAATAGACAACTCCGGGTTATCAGGCAGACTTTATTAATAGTCACTGAGGTCTGTCAGGTGCTCTTGCTGTTCACCTTTCAAAAGATCTGGATTGCAAGTACAAGCTTTTTTTTGTGTCACAATACTGAGAAGAGCAACAATACCTCTCTATGTATATTTGGGACAACCCTTAAAACATAATTTTTTTTTATAAAACAGCATTCATTAATTAAAGGTATTATCTACCTCCCCTTTTTTTTTAGCAAAAGGATGCTGCTGAGCCCCCAAGAACAAAAAAAATATATATCTAGGTTCAAGCAATGTGCCCAACAGTCCTATACCCGGGTCTTCTGGCTCCGAACGACTGGAACATCAACACTGCAGCCTCTGACTGGTTGCAACAGTCAAATGCCTGACGTCACTGCTCCGAGCGTTCCCTTACGACAGTGTCACTTAAATGCTTACAGCCTATCAGAGGGGGCAGTGGTGTCATAAAGCCAAGAAGACCAGCAGGCGCGTCACTGGGATGAACATAACTCCAGAGATGAAAATGTTGGGGGCTCAGCAGCATTTTAACTTAAAAACAGAGGTGGAAACTCCTTTAGGAATTCTGTGTTTAGTGACAATTTTGGAATTCTATGATTTTTTGATTTTTTTTAAACAAACAAATTGCACAAACCATAAAGCTTTTTTTCAGCTAGACTTAAACAGTGGCACAATGGCATGTTCGTGACACAGTGGCATGGCAATATGTTTTTTTCATCTCTGCATTCCAAAAGCCATAACTTTTTCTTTTCTATTGACATAGCTATATAAGTTGCATTTCCTAATGGTATCATTTAATGTAACATACAATGTGGAAAATAAGTATTTGATACACTGGTGGTTTTGCAAATTTTCCCACCTACAAAGAATGGAGAGGTCTGTAATTTTTATCGTAGCTACCCTTTTACTGTGAATCTAAAAATAAAAATCCAGAAAATCACACTGTATGATTTTTAAATAATTAATTTGCATTTTATTGAGTGAAATAAGTATTTGATACAATAGGTGTCAGACGTTTCCTGTAGTTCTTGACCAAGTTTGCACAAACTGCAGCATGGATTTTGGAATGCTCCTCCGTACACATTTTCTCCAGATCTTTCAGGTTTCGGGGATGTTGCTGGACTACACAGTTTCAGCTCCCTCCAAAGAGTTTCAATTAGGTTGGCTAGGCCACTCCAGGACCCTGAAATACTCCTTATGGAGCCACTTCTTAGTTGCCCTGGCTGTGTGTTTTGGGTCAATCTCCTGCTGGAAGAGCCATCTTCAATGCTCTTACTGAGGGAATGTAGGTTGTTGGCCAAAATCTTGCAATTCATGGCCCCATCCATCCTCCATTCAATATGGTGCAGTCGTTCTTTCTCCTTTGCAGAAAAGCACCCTCAAAATATGATGTTTCCACCACCATCATGCACGGTTGGGATGGTGTTCTTGGGGTTGTACTCATCCTCCTTCTTCTTCTAAACACAGCGAGTGGAGTTGATACCAAAAAGTTCTATTTTGGCCTCATCTGACCACATGACCTTCTCCCAAGCCTCCTTTGGGTCATCCAGATGGTCATTGGCAAACGTCAAATGGGCCTGGACATGTGCTTGCCTGCCCTGCAGGATTTTAATCCATGATGGCGTAGTGTGTTACTAATGGTAATCTTTGAGACTGTGGTCCCAGCTTCATTCAGGTCATTGACCAGTTCCTCCCGTGAAGTTCTAGGCTGGTTCCTGACCTTTCTCGGAATCATCCTTACCTCACAAGACATGGAGCCCCAGACTGAGGAAGATTGTGTTTCTTCCATTTTCTAATAATTGCTCCAACATTTTTGCCTTCTCACAAAGCTGCTTGCCTATTATCCTGTAGTCCATTCCAGCCTTGTGCAGGTCTACAATTTTTCCCCTGTTGTCCTTAGCCAGCGCTTTCGTATTGGCCCTGGTGGACAGGTTGGAGTGTGATTGTGTGGACAGGTGTCTTTTATAAAGTTAACGAGTTCAAAAAGGTGCAATTAATACAGGTAATGAGTGCAAAGTAGGAGAGTTTCTTACAGAAAAACAGATCTGTAAGAGCTAGAATTCTAGCTGGCTGGTAGGTGATCAAATACTTATTTAATGCAATAAAATGCAAATCATTTAAAAATCATATGATGTGTTTTTCTGGAATTTTTTTTTTTTTTTTTAAATTCTCTGACAGTGATAAAAATTACAGAACTCTCCATTATATCAAATACTTATTTTCCTCACTGTATAATGAGAAGCAACACAAATGGAATGAGAAATAAAGGAAAATGTGCCATACTCTTTTGCCATACTTTATTCTGTGGGTTGAAAGATTCTGGTGGCACCAAATTTGTACTTTATATTTTAAACTTTACTTTATGTTGTTACGTTTTACTGCCATTTTTTTTTTTTTTTTGCTTTGTGTCGCCATTTTTATGTACCCATTTTCTTTTTATTCACAAAGTCACATAATTATGATCACTTCCTACTTTGACTGGACGTAGCTCATGAAGGAAGTCACATGTTGTGGCTAATATAATCCGTGGCACAGGATGTCTGCACACATATCACTTGACGCTGTCATGTGTGAAAGGGGTGATTTATCACTCGCAAAAAGGAATCATTATTGGCCTCGGGACAAGAGTGGCGGTATTTCTCAGATTATGCATTTTTGAAGGGTTGGGTTTTTCTGCTTGGAAAGGTGTATCTGGTACAAGTACCATTACGAATAAACGGCATGGAAATTGCGTAGCACCATGTGCTATTGCTGTGGGAAATGAACACCGGCTACAAGCATGCGCGAAAGCAGATTAATAAACTACAATGGAGTAGCTCAACACCAAAATGAAGCATGGGCTATCAGATGTGTGTCTAAAACAACAGTTCAGTTAACCCTACTGCGTATGGGGCTCTGAAGTAGACAGATGGTCACTGCACCTCTACTAACAAAGTTGTATCGTGAACAAGGCTTCCATTTTCACTGCAAAAATGGGATAGGACCTCTGCTGATTAGCAAAAAGTTGCCTTTTCCAATGAGTCATGTTTTCTGAACAAATGAAAATTGGCGGGCCAGGCAAGAAACATCAGAGAACATCCTGCAACCATTACTGAAAACAGAAGCGGTGGAAAATTTTTAGGGCCCTTTGGGGATGTTTCTGCTATTCTCTGGGCCCACTTAGCCATGTGAAAGGCACTCTCTGGGTATAAATCCAACCTTGTAGATCACAAAACAGCCTCATGCTGATTTTTTCCCGACAAAGGGTATCTTCCCCAAAACAATGCAATATGCCACATGGCTAGAAATATTCAACATTGATTGGAAGACTATCCCCAAGACTTCCAAGTATAAACCCGACCCCTTAATTATCCAGATTTTAACCTGAGTATTTTTTTATAATTTTTTTAATGATTTTTTTAGTCCCCAGCTCCGGGTGCTTTACTCATAAGGGATGAAATAGCTTTAACAACTACTATTGTTACTTGTTATTGCTCTCCTATTACAACCTGCCTCTGGCAGAGAAAAATACTTTTTAAATGCGGTCTCCAGGGTGAACAGCTGATCGCTCCTAATTCTGCTTCTGGAATACAGTTAAGATTGCTGAGGAAGGTGCCCTGCAATTACAAATGTAGTACATGGTGGCCATTCAGGTGGATAGCTGGTCAAGTAATACTCAAGGCCACCAAAATGGGAGTCTCTGGTTCAGGTCAGCTCCCTGTTAGGCTCAAAAATATACATTTGGAGCAGGGATCCCCTTTAATATCCATATTCCCTATTAGATGTTGTCTTCATGAGATAAGCCTTTTAAAGATTCCCAAACATAAAAAGGTGCTGGATTAAACTGTTCCCATATAGAAAACATGGTATTGCTCATCCCGGCAACACTGAGAATATTTTGGCTCAAGCATCAGTTTTTTTTTCTGAAAAGGTGGATTAAATGGAGCAGCAGGTTTAGGAAACACAAGCTTTCTTCGAAGCGTATAAGCTGGCTGTGGCATCTGCTTTAGATTGGTCTTGCCATGTTTCACATACTCCTTCTCACTGACATCTTTGTTAACTTTTGTCAGAATAGACAAAATATCTTCTCCCCTGTAAAGAAAAAGATAAATTATTCATTAATTCAAAATACAAAAAAAAAAATTGTACCATTTTTTTTTTTAGTCATTAAAATAGGATAGAAGTAATTTTATAACATGAACATAACGTGAAGAGAGAATAAGGTGGGGAGAAAGAAATAGTAGCAACTACTCCACAGAGTAAAATAATATGCTTTAACCCCTTAAGGAGGTGGTCCCACTACAAGTTTTCAGGCCCTTTCTCCCTTTACCTTCACACGTTTGGGAAATTGCTTCTCTGTTGTGCTCGCTCCCGAGCTGCCACAAAACCCCTTTCCAACACATGGGATGCAGCTACAGAGAACTCCATTTTCTTTTTCCGGGTGCCCCCTTTGAAAAATGAGAGCTGCAGCACTCCCTGAAGGGAAGACTTCTTCGGCACACAGCCCGCGTCACCCCCCGCTGTGCACTATACTGAAGCCATGTCTCACAAGCATAGGGGGGAGGAGGGATAGCTCTGTCAGCACACAGCCTCCATGTCTGTGGCTGATAACAGACACATTTGTTTACACAGCCTGTCTCATACTAGAGGGAGAGCCTGGAACACATGGAGGGATAAAGGGGAGTTCTATCAGCCTCGGTGTCTCTGCTTTCCTATGAAGAGAGGCTGGGCTGAGTGAAAGACACACTCATTTACACATCCCAGCCTTGCACTAGACCAGACCTGGGCATTGTACGGCCGCGGCCGGGTAGCGCTGAAAGACCACTGCAGGCCGTCAGCGCTACTGGTAATATCCCCGGTATAGGTGAATTGGGCAGCGGCCCTCTAAAACCATCTCCCTTTCTCATGCGGCCCCATGGGAAAATTGCCCAGCCTTGCACTAAACAGAAAGCCTGCAGCACAGAGGGGGAGCAGGAGGGGCATTCTGACGGCAGCCAGAGCCTGCGCATGCGCAGCACCAATAGAAGCTGAGCATTTGAACTGACAGAGGCCGGGACTAGAAGCGCGTTCACAATTCCGGCCACTGCCTGCATCACTGTGACATAAGCATCCTGACACCCACTCACAGCAAAGAGCCTGGGGCCAGGAGTTTATGGCAACATGGGCATTCTGGGGACTAGAAAAAACTGAATACTACACAAAAGGTACAAAACTGTTTAATAAAATATATTACAAAAATGCTTAAATACATGTGTTTTTAATAATTTATCATAATTCATTGTAGTGGGACCATCCCTTTAACAACTGCCCACCGACTTCTGACGTCTACTGGTGTAGGTCGTTTGTCTACAGCGACGTCTTTTGACACAGCCCTGTTCCCAGCACAGCTCCTGCAAGCGGCGGGTAGTGAGGGAAACCTCCGCTCCCCGGCGCTTAATCCTTTGATTACCACGATTCATGACTGCAATGTAATCAAAGGGTTTTGCATGCTCTGTCGGGTGCTCGGGACTCCTGGTGACCTGAAAGAGCCCGGGAACGGCTACACAGTCAGCCCTGGGGACCAAGAGTAGCCCCAGGGCTGTCTGTGTAAGAGGCCACCGATCAGGGCAGACTGTGTGCTGCCCTGATCGCTGCCTGTGTCAAACTGACACAGATTATGGTGTATTAGCATATATGAATATGCTAATACATTACTAAGTGTAAAAAAGAATGTAAAACAGCTATCCTTTCATGGATTTTTTTTTAAAAAAAGGTAAAACATGAAAAAGTGTAGAAAAAAATAAATAAAATAATGAAATAAAAATAAATATTTAATGAAAAATAATTGTGAATACATTGCACACAAAAAACCCTACCATAAATTTGGTATCCACACGACCGTAATAACCTGTAGAATGAATCTAACAAGTAATTAAGTGTGCAATGTGAATGGGGTAATAAAAAAATCTTCAATAATCTAGAAGTTAACTTTTCCCCGAAAATGTACAACTTGTCCCGAATAAAACGAGGCCTCATGCAACTATGTTATTGAAAAAATGTAAAAGTAGGAGGAGGCAAAAATTTTAAAAATATGCTGGTCATTAGCTTAAGGGGTTAAGTATTTATTACTCCATGCAATGCCCAAATCATTATAGAACCTTTAGCTTTATAAGCAAGCAAGTAAAATTTCAAATCAGGGCATGAAAAAGTGATCAAAAATATCAAAAAAATGTTAAAGCAGGGGCAAAAAAAAATTTTTTGTAATTAGAGATGGCAATTTCTCAAAATTTGGTTTCTCACTTTTGCCGAATTTTCCCCACAAAAATAACTTTGATCAGAATTACTTCGGGACGAATCCTTAAAAAAAAGCTATTTCCAGGGTGCAACGGAGCCGCAGGGTGCTGTAGAACATTGTGCCAGCTTAAATATCAGAGGGGGCTTGGTTTTGGGCTTCATCAATGTTGTTTTTAGTAGACACGCACAGACTGCCGCCGCTCTTAGAATCGCTTCACTAAAAATTTCCGGCACTTAAGGGGCAAAACTACCAAAAAACTGGGGCGGGAATGTTGCCTGAAAAATCATGCCAGCAAAGCTGGGAAAAAAAAAACTAGAGCTCAGGGGGCAACACAGTGCAGAGTTGGAGGGAACGGGGGCAGCCAACACAGGAGGTCAAAAGTGGCACAAGACATTCTGGAGGGGGCAAAACATAATAGGCCACAGAGTGGGACAAAAGACACAGTGTGGAGGTTACGGCAGCAGCCACAGCACAGCAGCAGAGGGCAGACAGGCACAATGACATTTTAGGTGGGAAAAAAAAGGGGTAGGCCAAAGTGGACAATAAAGAGTGGGGGTTTTGGGACAGCACAGCAGCACATGGGTCAGACGTGGCAAAAATACATTTTGGAGGTGGCAAAAAAAGGGGTAGGCCACAGAGTTGCACAATTACGAGAGAGTGTAGTTGACCGGCGGCAGGAGCAAACATCATGAGGTCAGAGAGGCACATTACACATTGGTGGATTTACAAGGACCATCATAAACACATTCAGCATCATGAAGGTTCACAAAGTGGGCACAATGACAGAAGTGTGGAGTGACGGTGCAGCAAGCGTGTATGTCAGAAGATATTCCTCCATTGTCCCTCACCATTGTTCGAATTGCATTTTGCGCGGTATTTCTTGCTGCATGACGCGGAGCAGTTCCTCCCCCAGTGTGACTTCTGTGTTCGCCGTTGCAAGCATTGAGTAGAACCTGCGTGACACCGCTGTGCCCTACACGATGTGGTATGATTGGTGCAATACTTGTTGAGGCTGAGATTGTGGTGGTGGTGGAGGAATGTGTACATTGGCGCAGGAGCCGCAGTTTTTGACAACGTTGAGTAGAAAGCGGTGTCTCCTGGCCAAGTTGTTGGTGTGCCTGGTGCCGCGTAAGCACATTCACTTCCGAGTGGTCCGGTAAAATGACATATACTGGTGCCCTGACCGTAGTTACAGCTCCACACGTCCGCGTCAGCCGTGCCCTTTTGAACAAACCGATAAGCTCAAGGACTTCCCACCTTCTGTTCCTACATATTTATGAAGTGCATGGCACCAGGGCTGTGAGACGGAGTCTGTGGCTATTTTGAGGAGTCGGCGTCGTCATAAAAGGGAACCGACTCCGACTCGACTCACAACAAGATATAATAAGTTGATCCAGTAGTTCGATGCAGTGCAAAGAGCAAGAGGAATTGTTTCTGTGGCCAGTGCAACTGTCTCCCATAACTACAGACCTAATCACATTAGGAGAGTAATTGAAGACATGGAGCAAGAGTGCATAAGCGCTGTCCCAATGGGAAAAGATTTGCTCGCCAGGCAAACAGGATTTCTAGCAAAATTTTTTCATCTGTTATCAAAGAAGGTAGAAGGGTTTAACCATTGTCAATCAAAAACTGACAGTGGCTGAGGCAATTCCCCTTTATACCCTGACAATGTTTATATATGTTACCCCCTGTGGTTTATGCGTTTTGCCCCCAACCGCAAGTTAAGTTGTAGAGATGCCGTTCTCTAGCCCTGGAAATAATGAGATCATATGATTGAGGTCATGTATGCAGGAATTGATTGAGGTCAAGTACTATCTTTCTCAGAAACAAATTCAGCAGAGACTCATAAAAGGTACCTTGCAGTTTTTTTGCATATTTACAATTTTTATTGTGTCCTAAAGTCATGTCCAATAAATATAATTATACACTGACAAGGCAAAATGGTAACAAATGGGTTTGAACTTGTGACTTTCCAGGCTCATAACTCACCATCGCACTACAGCTGTGTACATGAGTCTACTGTAATTTCATTTTACATACAGTCTGGGGTCCTATCTAATACATAAATTTGACTTTGTCAAGAATTTAGCATCTGCTTATTTATTAGTTTTTGCTCATAAAATCAAAGGTGTTAATTTTTATTATTTGTTAGTATTTGGTAATCCACCTTTGATTTCAAACGTCAGCCTCAATCCTTCTGGGCTCTGGATAAATTCAACATATCATTGACCAAATCTTATCCAGGGTCTCCTCTAACACCATTCCCAATTTGATGTGCGGACTGGACTTTATACAAATACCATAAACGCGTTTTTCCTTCAAACTCATGCCCACAAGTTTTTCAAAAATGCAAAAACATTTTTACCCAATTTTAGGCATGTTAAGTGTCGCTGTCCTTTCCTAAATTGCTTTATTAATGGCGTATTATAAGGTGGATAAACAAGACACCTGAATTAACAGATTTTACTACAGTAAAGAGCATTATAAACTTACAAACAAGCGCCATGTAGTGATAGTTGATTTCAGGAGTCTGAGGTTTGGGTAAAATTTGTGAGCAGGATTTCAGGAGTCTGGGGCGTTCGGCATGCCAGAAATCCACAGCCCGGGCGGGTGGGGGGGGAGTATATATTATGCTATACTACGCAGCGATTACCACATTCTCTTCCTTGTGACTCTCCATCGTCACGGCACACAGCGCATTCAGTTTCTCTGAACCGGTGCCAGAGAGTCACCATTTGGAAAGGAGGGACTGTCAATGCATCCAATACATAACTTGGACAGGCAGGCACGTGTCAGCCCTTCTGCTACCTTGAGGATGGTTGTATACGCATACTTTAGTCCATCTTGTGCAATCGCCTCGCTGAACTGACTGTGGGCGCCAGAGTAGGCAGTGTAGCATGAGCATCTAGGAACCGGGAGATGATGGTCGCAAAGAGAAACAGCTCCCTTCTGCATAGTTGTGGAGCCTATACTGGCTGCAATGCATGCGTGTCCACTGGGCGCTCTGCTTCTTGGCTGTTGCTGCGGCGGCAGGCATTGGACCACCCAACAGAGCACGTTTCTCCCAGGCCACCGGATTGTGAGTACGCTTCATTGTTTTACGCAGGGCCGTGGTGCCAACTTAGCACCCTGGCCACGTCTTCACTTTTCGCCTCAGAATCTACATATACCCAATATTCCGGCTCCTTCCGTTGTCCCTTAGCAAAGAACTGCCACACCGCCAGTATCGGATGTTACTGCCAACCTCCGCACTGAGTGCGACTACTAGCTCAAACAGGCCGCCCGGGCTGTCGCTGAGCCCCTGTGCCGCTACTTAGTTCTGACATCGAAGCGGGGTTTTTTACCCCGTGGCTGCTTGGCATCCCGACCTCACACTGCTAGCTGACCTCTTCTGACTCACAAGCCATACAGACCCACTTGCTGTCTGACGCCCTCATCTCCTGACCGATGAGGAAGCCCTTGGCCTCACCTGGCTCCCAAGTTCGGTCGCTACATCATCATCTAATAGTGTATCATATCGTCACTGCTGCGTCCTCAATCAACCTGTCCATGTATGCAGAAGGCTGACCCCTTCGACAACATGAACTCCTCATGCGGACTCACAACATCTATACTTATGCCGCCTACAGCAAGAATCATTTTATATAGTCCCCATAACTATCGCCTTGCATACATGCAAGTAACAGCTTACTGTCCTCTCTCTCAAATTGTTCAGCCTCGCTATATAGAGGGCGTCAGATCCCATACCACAAAGTAGATCACTCTGTCTGATGAAACGGATGTGGACACGAGGTGCGGGTTGCTACAGGTGAGTGCCTGCCTGTGACTCCGGCTCCCGTTCCATGCCAAGCTAATGGTAGTAGTCTGTAGGTTCCCACCTACTCTTGGCTGGGGGTTGTCATATGTCAACTGTATGAAGAGGATGACCTAGTTGCCACCATCAAGGAACATTGGTGTGTCTGAACAACAACAACGTCCGCTATAATATACAGGCGGCAGATGTTGTCTCACCGAGTGACCCCCTGCTTGCGACGTCCCCAAGCTTGTGCTAGCGACCTGGGCCTCGCAGGTGAAGAGCCTGACACCACTCTGTCCAGACATACTGTTATGTTCTAAAATGTACAGACACTGTTAGATGAAGATATCTTTATATGATAAATACACAGCCCTGTATTTGACACCAGAATGACAAAACAAAGAAGCTTGTATTAACCCATGGTGCTTTAAATTTGCGCACCACAAATGGGCAGTAAAGAATTGACTTGTATGTGCCGTTAAAAAACTCTGTTGTAATTTTGTACTGTAATAAAAAAGCACAAACATGTCATAATTAACCTTCGTATATTAATAATTGCTACAGAATTTCTTCAGTGGCGGTGTGAAAACAAAGAGTTTCTTTTACTGATACAAACAGCAGAACAACGCTTAATTAACCCCTGCATGTAAAATGCGCAAAATAAATTTACGAACCATAAACTACTAGCTTTGTATCATGTTACAATGGCGAGTTTCTAACGCTACATCAACAAGAGATAAAAACTTGTAATTAAAGGGTTTTGGACACTATGTAATGTTGACGTGGGGGATCCTCCAAATATGGTTTTTAAACACTTTTCTAAAATATATGTTATTACAAAAAATTGTCAGTCTGAGAGAGCATTAGCCTTCCTACATGCCCTTGGTTACTTCCAAACTTCATTATATATACGACTGACAAGAGCTGCTGTCTGCTGGCCGGGTTTGCGCAGATCACACCCATTTCAAATCAGTGATGAACTGAGCTGCGAGAAGTTTTTTAGAGGCACCCGTGTGCAATATGTTTCTTTTGTATACAGAATAACAGTTGTAGAGTGATTAGATCCCTGCCCCTTTACTGATTACCAGAGAACATGAAGCTTTCAAGCTGCCAGTGGTAGAAAAGTCAAAGTTGTCTTTTGTACACAGAAGCCACAAGTTATATATATTTATTTGAGTGAACAATGTCACCGGACCCTTATGCAGCAACGTGCTCTGCCTGTGTTGCTTCTCTCTCTCTTTCAGCTTCCGAGATTTGTTGTACATTAGCTTTTTAGCAGATAAGTGCTCCACCTGACAGTTGCAGTCTGATGCCTGTGTCTTGCTGTATTGAGAATCCACTCTGAACGGTTTTATTTATTTCACTTAAGATTTGAGACGCTCCCTTGTGATTCCTCACTCCTCACTGTCCCCCCACCCTCTCCTCCCTTCAGCTTCTGACTCAGCGTGATTTGTTTGACATTCTGCCCTGTGCTAAGCAGAGAGGTATAAATTCATTGACTCATCAAATCCCCTTAAACCTTCGCTTGTGAATTATTGCTACAGGAAAAAGTAGTTAATTTGGCGTTTGAAATAAACGTTAACTGTATTCCGGAACACGTCCCGCATAACACGCTTAATTAACACCCTTGGATGTGAATACGGCAAAAGAATTTAGCAGCCAAAAACAACGAGTTTTGTAGCATGTTACAATTGGCGTTTTTGCTATACGGCATAACACATAGTAAAACTTGGTAATAAACCTTCGATTGTGAATTATGCTACAGGAAAAATTTCTTTTTGTGCGGTGAAATAAATGTTTTCTTTCAGTCACCACGCAGCAGAAACAACGCTTAAATAACCTCTGGATGTAAATTGCGCAAAAGAATTGAGCAGCCAAAAATGAAGTGGTATTTGTATTTTTAAAAACGCTGTTTTCTTTAACACTGACAACATGAACATTCTTAGATAACCTTGGATATTATTTGTGCTGTGATCATATATCATTAAAATGTATATGCACGCTGCACTGGACACACACTTGACCCTTCAGACCAAATACCCCACAAAATCAGAATAAAATGTTAAGAGAGCATGTCACTGAAGACAAGCTGAGACACCCCACAAAAATCGCTTGTAAAAAAAATGATCTATCAGAAGCAGCCGCTCAGCACCTTCCCTAATCTAACAGTGAGAGCGGTAATGGAGCACCCAGCGACCGCTCCGTAGACTTATATATAGAGCTGAGACGTCACAGAATTCCCGCCGGTCCCCCCTCTGATTGTGCTTCACTCAGCACATGTCATGCATATTCAAGTGCTAAGCACTTCTTCCTCCCATAGTGCTTTGCCCCATGTAACTCCCATGGTGTGGCTCGCAGCATTTTATCAATCAAAATGCCACACTGTCGATCACATCAGGACCTAATTACCCCCAAAGTCGTCTTCGTATCCGGAAACAGACACGAAGTTTTTCCTGAAATTCAAACGAATTCCCACTTGCGTTAGAAACAAATTCTGCCCATATCTAGTTGTAATACAATACACAGTAACACTAAATGATGACAATACGGTCTGTTACCTACATTACATGATGGATATAACTGATAATGGATAAGTAATTGTCTATTAAGACCTGGTTCATATCTGTGTTGGAGGTTTGAACATTTAACTTGCTCTTAGTCCTAGCACGCTTTCAACACAAACCCACTCTTATTAAACTGCCTTTAAAAAAGAGTATTTTTGTTAAAAACCAATACTGTGACGGTCCTAACAAAGATTTATAGTAGTGTCCCTTTAAACAATTTAAGAAATAACGTAACACTTAGTGTTGACATGTAATGGAACTGTTGTGCACTGACATCCCAGTTCTGAAATATCTTAATGGTATGTAGAAATTCCCCAGCAGGGGCGTAGCTACAAGGGGTGCAGAGGTAGCAGTCGCTACCGGGCCCTGCAGCCTGAGGGGGCCCAAAAGCCCTTCTGCCACATAAGAAAACACCAGTATTATAAATGGTGCATGGTAACTGGAGGGCCCCATTTCACTTTTTGCACTAGGGCCCAAGAGATTGAAGTTACGCCTCTGTTCCCCAGAATGTATGAATCTATTCTTCTGCAAGTCATATATACAGGCGCAGTCTAGTGCTAATGCGACAAGTTTGGCTCAGGCACCACCCTTACCCTGGTCTGGCTGTTCTTCTGCAGGTCATAAATAAGGCCAGTCTATTTGCCAAACACAAGTTGGCTCAGGCACCACCTTTAACCTGGTCTGACTGTTCTAACTGTTCTGCGCCAAAGTTTGGCGTCAAAGAATCATAAATGACTTCTATGAATGTGATGTGACACCCCCAGAACGCCCCTAAACTTTGGCGCATTAAAAAGTGTCTTTGTCGCATTACAAAGGGACTTATCGCGCCAAAGTTTGAAGTGCACCTGTTCATGCATTTTTTGGCTCAAAGTACACCAGAAAACTGGTGCAGCCCCGTTCATACATGTCGCCCATAATTAGTAGCTTGGTTGGTTACAGGTTATTGGGAGTGAGGAGAATACTGTACCCCACACTGTGACGCAACACCAAAAAGAAGACCAGGCAAGTCCCAGAAATACAACCAAAGGAGTGCCTAACATGTCGATGAAACATCCAGAATGTGAACAAGCACAACCTCTTTCTGCTAAAGAGGCACGGCCGTCATGATAATGAAACCATATGGGTATAGTCATAGGGAGCAACCAAACTCAAGGAGCAATGCCCAGAGTGAATCATGTCTCCCACCGCCTAAATGGATACATCATGGGAGACCTAAGCAGAGACCACTAGTTACAAAATTTAAGAAAAATAAATAGATAGTTAAAATAAAGGGTATGTTCACACGCCGTATTTGTGGGGTGTACTTCGGCACGTAAATGCAGTGTGGTACACCCCGCAAATACAGTAAAATCATTTGAGTGCTGTGTAAAATCATTGTTGTCATTTAGACGTCAATGTTTTTACGATCGTGCTTCTCAACGCATAACGTACGCCCATAAAAAGACGTGACCTATAAGCGCCGAGAAAAACAAAAGTTTAGGAGGCAGAAATCTGCTTTTGACCATTGTGCTTTGAAAGTACATGCTTGCAAGTGCATACTTTTAAAAGCGCTAACAAAGGCGTATTGCAGCTTTACACTGTTGTGAGCTTGGATTGCTGGGCCATTGGAACATAATTGGGACTTCATGTACTGTTTTAGATTTAGCGTTTTGGATCCGTTTTTCACCAGAAGAAAACCGCATTGAAAACTGTATTCAAAAACGTAGCTGCAGATGCATTTTTGGATACGTTTTGCATGCGTCTTTGGATGCGTTTTTCAATATATATACACAAAGTATACACTAGATAAAATGCAGGCAAAGAACTTCAGACTGTTCACAAATGACACCATCCACAGAGGTTGTAGTTTGAAAAGGTAGAATCTTTAGTGTAATACACTAAATCAGCCAATAGAGGTCTCATTTGCTCTAAAAGAAATGTTTGAACTTTAGTAACCTAATTTTCACTTAGGGTATGTTCACACGACGTTTTTCAGACCCAAATCGGATCCAAAAAACGGATCTAACAGTGTGCAGTGTGATTTACATTGGTTTAATGTAAAACAGCATCTTGTTCAACGAGTGATCACTGCTGCCGTTTATTACTGTTTTATAAGATTTACCCATGTAAAAAAAATGGAAGCCCCCTCATTGGTTTTCCCTTTTACATTCCCCAAAACCCTCTTTCCACTCGGGTTACTAAGTTCAAACAGTGTTTCTTTAAAATGAGAAAGATTTAGTGTATTACATTAAAGATTTCCCTTTTCAACTAAACCTTGTGGTGTTATCATTTTGAATGTCTCAAGTTTTCCCTGCTTTTATTAGTGTATACGTGCATTTATATTTGAAAAACGGATCCGAAAAACCCACCCAAAAAAAGTGAAAAAAAAGCCCCCAAAAAAAGCATCAGTGTTGGTTTTTGGTATTTTTTTTGGATGCAGTTTCTCTTCTGGTTAAAAAAAAGGATCCAAAATGTCGTGTGAACATACCCTTAGAGTAGAAAGTGGTTAGGTAGAAGTGTAAGAGGAAGCCCAAAAGGGGGAACTAACAGCATCTTACATGTGCTTCATCTTAAAGTGGTTAGGCAGTAGAAAGGGGGAACCCCCAATGGGGGGAGCTAACAGCATTTTACATGTGTTTATCTTTAAAAATAAATCTTATATTTAAATTTATATTTTAAAATTTTTATATTTTTAATTATATAAAAGCGGTTTTTGTATAGAATGGGTGTTTTAGAAATGTTTAAAGTTTTTAATAATAAATTATTAAATTTTTTTAGATATATTATATCTAAATATTAAGTTTATTACAGAATGTTGAGTGGTTTTAGTATATTATAAATTTTATAAAAAATATAATAATCTAAAACATTAAAAAACACTTCAAATTTCTATAAAACCTTTCTTTACAAAAAAGCGCTTTTTTCATTAAATATATATAAAAAGTGTACGCCCCCAAAACAACGAATTTTAGCTTATGCACGGGGCGGGGGGAGCGGGCTGGCAGCCGCCGGCCCCTGACATTCTTATTCTTGGCGGTAAAACCCCTTGATATTGAATGCCCCTTCTTTTCCCCGTCCATTTTGCGAGCAGGGAGAGGAGAGTAATCCATGTTCTCTAAAAAACTGTGGTTCCCCGTATGAGGCGCGAAACATGGGGGAGATCACCCCATTTAAGCCTTATAAAAACATGCTTAAATGTTCCTAACTTCT
Organism: Phyllomedusa bahiana; assembly: GCA_025379985.1. Classification (NCBI taxonomy): domain Eukaryota; kingdom Metazoa; phylum Chordata; class Amphibia; order Anura; family Hylidae; genus Phyllomedusa; species Phyllomedusa bahiana. The sequence continues at coordinate 106,821 of JAODAL010001878.1, forward strand.
AAACAGCCCCAAGTGTTCTTTAACCCTTGCATTTAACCATCCTGTTATCTCATTGGTACATTTAGTTTTTCTAATCTGTAGCTACTGATAATAAATAATATTTATTAAATTGGTTCTGCAAGGCCGAAAGTAAAGCACAGTGAACTAACTAACTAACAAATCTAAGCAAATGTAGAAGAAGGGTATGTTACAGGGGTGTTGGTCCGTGTGAAACATATGTTTTTAGTGCGTTTTTGGATCCGTCTAAATAACCCAAAAAACCATCAGAATAAGCAGTGTGTTTTACATTTTCGCAATGTAAAAATACGATCGGCATTCAGGCGTTTGAAAAGCGTCTTTTGTGGTCTTTTGGATCGATTAAAGAATTGTAGTAATCTTTAGGAAAGAGCAGCAGGGCCCCAATTTAAAACTAGAGGGTGCGTGTCTGCTGCCAAAACGCATCCAAACATGAACCTGCGTGTTGGATATGTGTTGGATGCGTTTTGGTTCTGATTAACGCTGCGTTTTTGGATGCGATTTTCGGTTTTCCCAAAAAGCAGTGTAGATATTTTAAAATATATTATGGTTAAAGTTGTCTTTTTCAGTGCCCTTCGCTGATACATTGTTGGGTTTGGTGTCTCTTCTTCTTTGACAATAAAAACCCCCAGCCGCTTCTTTAACAATACCTTATTGGCTTCCCCCGTGGGGGGGTGTCAAGACTGGTTCGGAAAAATGACGGCGCAGTTTTCCCCATGATTTCGTAGCCTATTGCACCAGACCGAGGGACCATTTAAAAGGCAGAGGAAACGTGACACAATATTGACCTTTCTCCCATTATTCTTATTTTCTGATATACTGAATTTTAGGTTTTTATTAGCCATAATCACCCACATTAAAATAAATAAATGCTAGAAATATATTGCTCTGTGTGTAATGACTCCATACAATATCTGGGTTTCTCTATTTGACTTGAATTATATACATTAACTTTTTAATGATATTCTAATTTTTTGAGATGCATTAGCACTTTAAAATATGTAGAGCAATGTTATTTTGTAACTGATCACGTATACACAGATACAATACACAGATACATTCTTGTTTTTGTGAATTTACTTACCTTGGGACCATAATCGGTACATGTTCACACAGAGCTTGGATGTACCATGTTCCTTTTCGGATATCACGGAAGGAGTAGTAACCATCCACTGTTGACATTCCGATCAAAACATCTGCATCACTAGGTATGGTTATTGTAGTTCTCTCTTCAATAGAAGAAACTGCATCTGCTTGGATGGCATGTGCACCTTGAAAACTTTTCCCTTGACATGCTTGTATAAAGAACAGCTTAGGTTTATCAGCCAACGTTGAGCAATTTGTAGCAGAAAAATATGAAACTATTTTACTTATAGGTATAGCTTGATCGTCAGTCCCACAGACCGCTTGTGATTTTCCATGAGTTAAAATGCAGCAAACAAAGCAGTCTCTTTCTGTATGATCTCTGTTCTGGAACTCAGTCAAGCATTCGTGGATTTCTTGTGTTGACAGATCTTTGTGAATCTCCACATTGAAGCCCAGCCACGTGAACACATTATTGAGGAACTCTGTGAGATTGTAAATGTTCACAAAATAAGCAACTATAACACATTACAAAAGGAACACAATAGAAAAGGAAACCACCTTAACAAGATATTTATGTTGATGGAGTTGTTATCATAACTTCAACCTAATGTGTCCATCGCCAGTATCTGTAGAGATACCATAAAAAAAGCTATCCCATTGCATACTGTGGCCAAGACACAGCGGTCTATAGGGCAAACACAGCCTCTTCTGGACTACTTTGCTCTATTTCATGATTTAATTCTGACACAGAGATAAGCTTAGTTTAAACAAGAATACATTTGCCCTATTTTTTCCTACGACTTTGCCATGGTATAGGCCTGGATTTTTTTTTCTCAGAGAGATTTTCTGATACAGTGAGGAAAAAAAGTATTTAGTCAGTCACCAATTGAGCAAGTTCTCCCACTTAGGTAGACCTCAACTATGAGAGACAAAATGAGAAAATAAATCCCGAATCCTGATTTGGAAAGTATTTATTTGCAAATTATGATGGAAAATAAGTAATTGGTCAATAACAAAAGTTCATCTCAATACTTTGTTATATATTCTTTGTTGGCAATGACAGAGGTCAAATATTTTCTGTAATTCTTCACAAGGTTGGCACACACTGTTGCTGGTATGTTGGCCCATTCCTCCATGCAGATGTCCACGAGCGCAGTGATGTTTTGGGGTTGTCGCTGGGCAACACGGACTTTCAACTCCCTCCAAAGTTTTTCTATGGGGTTGAGATCTGGAGACTGGCTAGGCCACTCCAGGACCTTGAAATGCTTCTTACAAAGCCACTCCTTCGTTGACCTGGCAGTGGGCTTGGGATCATTGTCATACTGAAAGACCCAGACATGTTTCATCTTCAATGCCCTTGCTGATAGGAGGTTTGCACTCATAATCTCACGATGCATGGCCCCATTCATTCTTTCATGTACTCGGATCAGTCGTCCTGCTGCCTTTGCAGAGAAACAGTCCCAAAGCATGATGTTGCCACCCCCATGCTTCACAGTAGGTATGGTGTTCTTTGGATGCAACTCAGCATTCTCTCTCCTAGAAACACGAAGAGTTGTTTTTCTACCAAACAGTTCTACTTAGGTTAAATCTGACTTTATGACATTCTACCAATACTCATATGGATCACCCAAATGCTCTCTAGCAAACTTCAAACGGGCCCGGACATGTACTGGCTTAAGCAGGGGGACACGTCTGGCACTGCAGGATCGGAGTCCCTGGCAGTGTAGTGTGTTACTGATGGTAGCCTTTGTTACGTTGGACCTAGCTCTCTACAGGTCATTCACTAAGTCCCCCGTGTGGTTCTGGGATTTTTGCTCACTGTTCTTGTGATCATTTTGACCCCACGGAGTGAGATCTTGCGTGGAGACCCAGATCGAAGGAGATTATCAGCGGTCTTGTATGTCTTATATTTTCTAATTATTGCTCCCACAGTTGATTTCTTCACATCAAGCTGCTTGCCTATTGCAGATTCAGTCTTCCCAGCCTGGTACATGGATACAATTTTGTTTCTGGTGTCCTTCGACAGCTTTTTGGTCTTCACCATAGTGGAGTCTGGAGTGCGACTGTTTGAGGTTGTGCGCCGCTGGTAATGCAAGTCTATGGGTCGGCGAGGTGCCGGCCCCCCGCTCCTGCCCCGCCCCCACGGCGTAATTGCGGGGCGTAATTGTGCACTGCAAATAAGCCGTGTGAACCTAGCCTAAGGCCGGCCCCCTGCTCCCGCCCCCACGCCGTAATTGCGGGGCGTAATTATGCCCTGCACATAAGCCGTGTGAACCCAGCCTAAGGCCGGCCCCCTGCTCCCGCCCCCACAGCGCAATTGAGGGGCGTAATTACGCCCTGCATTTAAGCCGTGTGAAGCTAGCCTTATACTGATAAGTTCAAACAGGTGCCATTACTACAGGTAATGAGTGGAGAACAGAGGAGCCTCTTATAGAAGAAGTTACAGGTCTGTGAGAGCCAGAAATCTTGCTTGTTTGTATGTGACCGAATACTTATTTTCCACCATAATTTGCAAATAAATTCTTTCCAAATCAGACAATGTGATTTTCGGGATTTGTTTTCTCATTTTGTCTCTCATATTTGAGGTCTACCTATGATGTCAATTACATCTTACTATCTCATCTTTTTAAGTGGGAGAACTTACAAAATTAGTGGCTGACTAAATACTTTTTTTCCCCACTGTATATGAAGTTTGTGGATTGAGACTCCTTATCAGGGCGTTGACCCTGCTGTGTGAGGGCTTGTTTAGGGTTTTTTGATATAGGGTAAGAGATTCCTGTTGGTTTTCAGGTATCTGTATATAGTGTGATCTTTGGAGGGGAAGAAGGAAGAAACATCTATACTGTAAGTAGATCTGGTCCGCTTACATTATACCCTAAAGTCTACACTACCTTTGACAGTAAAATGTGCTTTTTATGATGAGTTATTGTGTGATTATCAATATAGAGGGATTTATTTTATATTAATTCTAATAAAGGTTATTGTTTTGTTGGGGGAAAAAAATTCTGTGATAATATTCAGGCCCTTATACGCTATTTTGATAGGCAGTGAAATACAAAACTTCACTCCCTGCACCCTCTGAAGGTCATGGTTGCGGGTGCAGGGGACAGCCTGCAGGCCACACAATATGATCCTGGGAGGGTACACGTCACAACCAAAGCACAATCTCCGGTGGAGTTGGTACTCTGTCTCCCCCTAGAAGATTGTACTTGTAAGCTGTAGCCTGTATCTCCTTTACTGCCCTTGTCCCCTACCATTGTATTATGCAACCTAGTGGCGACACAAAATACATCCCCCTCAAATAAAATACAACCCCATAAACCCTTACCTTACCCACCATCACACCTCACCTATCCTTCCAAGACCCCTCCCTTCCGCTCATAATCTCATAGCCCCATCACCTCCACTATCATTCCATGATCCCTCACCTCCACTCATAACTCCATAGCCCCTTAACTTTTACCTATCATTCCATGACAACTCACGTCTACCTATCACCGCATAGCCCCCTCACCTCCACTCATAACCACATACCCCACTCATCTCCACCTATTACTTAATGCCCCACTCACCTCAACCCTTAACCCCATCACCTTCGCCTATCATTCCATGACTCCTCACCTCCATCCATAACCACAGAGCCCCATAAACCCCCTTCTATTATTCTGTGAACACTCACCTCCACCTACCATCCCAAAGCCCTCTCACCTACACGCATAACCACATAGCTCCCATATACCTCTCATCTCCACCTATCACTGTATAACCCCCTCATCTCCACCCAAAACCCCATTACCTCCACCTATTATCCCATGACCCCTCACATCCATCTATAAACACATAAACCCCCTTCTAATCATTCTGTGAACACTACCTCCACCTATCATGACCCCTTACCTGCACCCATCACTATATAACAACCCCACCTACACATATCACCCCTTAAGGAGTTTTTATAGAGGTGGGGAGCAGCTAAGGAGCTGCTAGAAAATTTAGGAGTCTAAGTTGTTTGCGTGGTAAATTACAAATAATGATGGCAGGACATTCCCATTATCTTTGTACTTGCGTATAATTGTTTGTAAAGATGAACAAGGCACCTACAGGTATCTGGAAATTGCACCCAAGAATGATCCAGACATCTGCAAGTCCACAATACTTGTCCTAATATCTTGGCTGATTTCTTTAGACTTTCCCATGATGTTACACACAGAAGCCGCGTGTTTCTGGTGTGAATTAAATACATCCACAGGTTTGTCTCTAATTAATTCAGATGTTGCCAATAAACCTATAAGAAGCTTCTAAAGACATGACCTCATCATATGGGCTGTCCCAAATTGTTTAAAGGCATAGTAATTCTAGTGTATGTAAACTTTTGACTTTGCAGAAAGTAATAAAAATGCCTTAAAAAAACTCTCTCTCTCATTATTCTGGCATTTGGCAAATAGAAATAATTTTGGTAATCCTAATTGACCTAAACCGGGTAAGGTTTATTCTGATTTCATGTCAGATAGTGAGAAAAACATGTGTATGTGTCTTTTTATATAGTGTATGTAACCTTCTGGATTCAACAGTATGTGGTCATGGTGTGGTGGTATCATTCAGTCACTATGTGGTGGTGATATGTGGTCATTGTGTAAAGGTATTATTCAGTCACTATGTAGTGGTGATACGTGGTCATGGTGTGAAGGTATTATTCAGTCACTATTCAGTGGTGATATGTAGTCATGGTGTGACGGTATTATTCAGTCACTATGTGGTGGTGATATGTAGTCATGGTGTGACGGTATTATTCAGTCACTATGTAGTGGTGATATGTAGTCATGTTGTGATGGTATCATTCAGTCACTATGTGGTGGTGATATATGGTCATGGTGGAGATATTATTCAGTCACTATGTTGTGGTGATATGTGGTCATGAGGTGGCAGCATTAGTTGGTCTGTGTATGGTGATAAAATTTGCTGCTTGTATAATGGTATTATGTGGCAACTGTATGACCGTTAATAAGAGGCATCATCCATAGAAAATTGTCTTTATAGCTATTTCTATGTATTTTTGTACATACAATTTATTATTTAATATACAGTAAATAGATCCTAATAGACCTTAGTAATGGTGCTCTTGTGTTGGCGCAAATGTGTTTCCCCCCCCCATTCCAAGCAGCAAGGGAGGACGCAGGCAGCATGTGTCAGGTTAGGACCAGGGATTTCGTTTTTTTCTAGTCACAAATCCTGCTCCGAGTCATATAAACTATACAGTGCCAAGCAAAATGGTAACAATGTTTTGAACATTTGACTTTCAAGGTCCATATCACACCATCCACTACAGCTCTGAGAGTGACATGACCATCATTTTGTAGACAATTATCTTGGCTATCTCAAATGTAAATTTGACTTGCAATTATTTAGCATATGTTTCGTTATGCAGATTCTTGTCATGTAACTGCATTGTTACTGTTTTGCTCCTAAAAATCTAGACTTTAAATTTTCATTATATTGTTAGCATTTTGTAATTCCACCTTTGGCTTTCAACACTTCCTGAATCTTTGACATGCTCTCGCTTAGACTCAAGCATGTCTGGACCGAAATCTGATCCCAGAGCTCTTCTACGTGTTCCCAATATGGATACATACTGGATGACTCATGTAACTGCACGGTTACTGTTTTGCTACCGGATGGTGGACCAATCTTTTTCTTCTTGTATATTACAAATTACAACCTGTTCTCACATTTCCTAATAGCTCATTGTGTTACTAGGTTGATTCCCAAGCAACAGAGGGCGTGATGTCATCAGGCAGCGTGATGATACTCACGCCGCCTGTTCCGGAACAGGCGGCGTGAGTATCATCACGCTGCCTGATGACATCACGCCCTCTGTTGCTTGGGAATCAACCTAGTAACACAATGAGCTATTAGGAAATGTGAGAACAGCTTGTAATTTGTAATATACAAGAAGAAAAAGATTGGTCCACCATCCGGTAGCAAAACAGTAACAGTGCAGTTACATGAGTCATCCAGTATGTATCCATATTGGGAACACGTAGAAGAGCTCTGGGATCAGATTTCGGTCCAGACATGCTTGAGTCTGAGCGAGAGCATGTCAAAGATTCAGGAAGTGTTGAAAGCCAAAGGTGGAATTACAAAACGCTAACAATATAATGAAAATTTAAAGTCTAGATTTTTAGGAGCAAAACAGTCTGCTTGCGGCCTTTCCAAGTCCTCTGCAGAGCAGGGAGCGCTCGCTCTCTGTTCCACAGTGGTATCTTCAGCTGTATGCGCTCCTGGGCGCCGACAGATTTGAGTGATTCGAGTAAAAGCCGAGAACTTGAGCATATACGGTAATACATTTGTGAGCCCTATAAGGCTATGTTCACACGGCTTATTTGTGGGGCGTAATTACGCTGTGTGGACGGGGGCGGGGAGGGAGCGGGGGGCTGGCACCCCGCTGGCCCATAGACTTTCATTACCAGCGGTGCATATACGCCGCTGGTAATTCACATGTCACTTAGCTCCCCGCCCGCCGGATTCGCCGAACAGGGAGAGGAGACGTAATCCATAGTTCTCTATGAGAACTGTGAATTACCGTAATGACTGGGACGTATTCCATCCGTAATTTGCGCACTCCGGCGCGTAATTACGGACTGAAATACGTCCCATTTTAAGCCGTGTGAACATAGCCTAACAAATAAAAAGATAGTCCTAGAGAACCCCTTTAATTTTCAGTGACATTCTAATTTTTTGAGATGCACTGGAATATGTGAGTATCCTACAAGAACAGTGACTTCGTACACTCGTGTACTATGGTTATTAAATGGACGACATAGTGTTCCAGCAGGACAACAACCTGAAGCTTATGTCTTGATTGGCGAAGACATGGTTCAATAACAATGAAGTGTAGTTGCTGGAATGAACTGCACAGTCCCCAGACCTCAACCCAATCGAAGAGACCCGGGATCAGATTTCGTTCGAGACCTGCTTGAATCTGAGTGACAGCATGCCCAGAAGTATTCAGGCAGTATCGAAAGCCAAAGGTGGATTTACAAAATACTAACAAAATTTAAAAAAATTAAGTCTAGATTTTAGGAACAGAATAGTAACAATGCAGTTACATGACAAAAATCTGCATAACTAAGCATATGCTAAATAGTTGCAAGTAAAATTGATGTATGATAGTCTCATGTTGAAAGCTGTAGTGGATGGTGAGATATGGAGCCTGAAAGTTCAATGTTCAAAACGCTTTTAGCTTCTCACACTGTAACACATCCTGCTTTCATAAAAGGAAGCATAAACCACATGACAGGTTCGCTTTAAGCACTTGTACTATGCTCAGAAGAAACAATTGGAATTAATCAAATAAAAATACCTCTTACCTTCATCTTTTTCAGTCCCCTTTCTTGTTTCATTATTCATAAATTCTGAATTATTTATAATTAGGCAGTCGCCTCTCTGTTTTCGATCCATTGAATACATCTGTAAAATAACAGATTGACATATTTATTTTATCAACCATACTAACTACGTAAGAATAAAAAAAAACAACAATAAAAATGTATAAAAGCAACCCTTTATAAGACGATAAAGTAGCTTCACTGTCTGTTTACACAGTTGTGCTCAAAAGTTTCCATACCCCGGCAGAATTTTTTCTTTCTTAGCCTTTTTTTCAGAGAATCTGAATGATCACACAAAAACTTTTTTTCCACTCATGGTTACTGGTTGGGTGAAGCCATTTACTATCAAACTACTGTGTTCTCTCTTTTTAAATCATAATGACAACCAAAAACATCCAAATGACCCAGTTTACATACCCTGGTGATTTTGGCCTGATAACATGCACAGAAGTTGACAAAAATGGGTTTGAATGGCTACTAAAGGTTATATCCTCACCTGTGACCTGTTTGCTTGTAATCAGTGTGTGTGCATAAAAGCTGAGTGAGTTCCTGGGATCCAGACAGACTCTTGTATCTTTCATCCAGCCACTAACGTTTCTGGATTGTGAGCCATGGAGAAAAGTTGGGAGGTATGCAAAAGGTAAATAGCTGTTGTATTGCAATAACTGGTAAACGTGTTTGGAGCTCACCCTGATGGCTGCAGGCTTGCCAACTGGTTCTCCCCGTTGCTCAGTTCATTGTCTGCACAGATCCAATGCCCCGTCGCAGGATTTCTTAATGCAAATAACGTAGTAGGTTCAAGCAATATGACAAAATGATGAGCTTTATTAAACAAAAATACTAAATGTAGAGGGTATAAAAAAACAAGGTAAAAACTTAAACGTTTCGGGTATATAACTCGCCCTTGTTCACGATATCGCACATACCATTCACGGTATGTTCACAAGGGCGAGTTATACGCCCGAAAAATGTAGGTTTTTACCTTGTTTTTTATACCCTCTGCATGTAGTATGTTTTCTTAATAAAGCTCATCATTTTGTCATATTGCTGGAACCTACTACGTTATTTGCATCTGTTGTATTGCATAGCTGCAGCCCATTCTTAGTTTTAAGAACAGAAGTTGGACAACCTCCTTAAATGAATCTATTTTATTTTTTTTATGAATTCCTGTTAACTGCAGTTATTCAATAAGATATACTGCGTTCACCAGCTCTATGTGACTTTTATAACTTGGAAGCCTTGCAAGAACCTCATGATAAAAAGCTTTGTCTAGGAAGAACTTAGCTCAGCTACCAGCTGTATCTCAAGCTCACAAGTGCATGTTAGTGTACTCTTTTTCTGGTTGTGGTCTTAGCAATTCAGTAAGGATTTAATTTTAAATGTGAAGCATACATGTACAGTTAATGTATGATGGTTATAGCCTGGATAACTGCCAGGTAATACTGTTGAAATCGTTACACAGTGAAACCTCTGCGAAAGTTTTACACAATTTTTACTCATACCCCAAAGCAAGAACAAGCATTAGTCAGTCCTGGAATACCCCTTTAAGCACATACACTATGTAAATGAATATATTAAATTACAAAATATATACATGCAAAGCATTTTATAATATAATACTCCCTGCCCCTCAAATGTTCAGTTGCCCTGAAAGTCTTTTCCTCTCTCTCTTAATCCCAATGGGCTATGGTCACTGATCAGTAGGTACACACAGTTAGCCGAGACTAGTTCCCTTAATCTTTTAGGCGCCATTGCTACATCACAGTTGACCACCCTTGCCTTATTGTATAAGCTTGCACAGACTAAATTCTGTACATGTGAACATGTCAGCTGCACAGACAGGATATGCTGGTGGCCACCGCGGAGCCAACCCGGGCTGTTAGTTGGGTGCTGTGACCCTGAAGTACACTTCTGCTGGATAATTCCAAGGCAAAAGGGAAATTAAAATAAATAAAAAAAGCAGATTTCCGTTAGGGCTTGTTCACACGACGTTTTTGATCCTTTTTACGGATCAGTTTTTGACAGGTAAAAAACGCATCTGTAAAGCGGATCCGAAAAACGCAACAGTTGATACTTTATTTGGATCCGTATTGCATGCTTTTCAAGTTGCGTTTTACGGATCCGCATTGCGGATGCGTTCTTTCTCTCCCTCTCTCTCTCTCCCATTCATAGATGTCCTGCCCGATCCATGCTGCGCCCGTCCCATTCATAGATGTCCTGCCCGATCCATGCTGCGCCTGTCCTGCCCGATCCATGCTGCGCCCGTCCCATTCATACATGTCCTGCCCGATCCATGCTGCGCCCGTCCCATTCATACATGTCCCTGCCCCCGATCCATGCTGCCCCCGTCCCATTCATACATGTCCTGCCCGATCCATGTGCGCCCTCCCATTCATACATGTCCTGCCCGATCCATGCTGCGCCCGTCCCATTCATACATGTCCTGCCCGATCCATGCTGCGCCCGTCCCATTCATACATGTCCTGCCCGATCCATGCTGGGGCCCGTCCCTTTTCATACATGTCCTGCCCGATCCATGCTGCGCCCGTCCCATTCATACATGTCCTGCCCGATCCATGCTGCGCCTGTCCTGCCCGATCCATGCTGCGCCCGTCCCATTCATAGATGTCCTGCCCGATCCATGCTGCGCCTGTCCTGCCCGATCCATGCTGCGCCCGTCCCATTCATAGATGTCCTGCCCGATCCATGCTGCGGCTGTCCTGCCCGATCCATGCTGCGCCCGTCCCATACATACAGGTCCAGCCCGATCCATGCTGCTCCCGACCCAATCAAACATGTCCTGCCCGAGCGATGCTGCGCCCGTCCCATTCATACATGTCCTGCCCGATCCATGCTGCGCCCGTCCCATTCATACATGTCCTGCCCGATCCATGCTGCGCCCGTCCCATTCCATACATGTCCTGCCCGATCCATGCTGGCGCCGTCCATTCATACATGTCTTGCCCGATCCATGCTGCGCCCGTCCCATTCATACTGTCCTGCCCGACCCATGTTTGCGCCCGTCCCATTCATAGATGTCCTGCCCGATCCATGCTGCGCCTGTCCTGCCCGATCCATGCTGCGCCGTCCCATTAAATAGATGTCCTGCCCGATCCATGCTGCGCCTGTCCTGCCCGATCCATGCTGCGCCCGTCCCATTCATAGATGTCCTGCCCGATCCATACTGCGCCCGTCCCATTCATACATGTCCTGCCCGATCCATGCTGCGCCCGTCCCATTCATACATGTCCTGCCCGATCCATGCTGCGCCCGTCCCATTCATACATGTCCTGCCCGATCCATGCTGCGCCCGTCCCATTCATACATGTCCTGCCAGCCCCATCCATCCATCATATGCCTGCCAGCCCCATCCATCATATGCCTGCCAGCCCCAGCCATCATATGCCTGCCAGCCCCATCCATCATATGCCTGCCAGCCCCCTCCATCCATCATATGCCTGCCTGCCCCATCCATCCATCATATGCCTGCCAGCCCCATCCATCCATCATATGCCTGCCAGCCCCATCCATCATATGCCTGCCGACCTGCGCCGCCACCGCACACCTCCGCTGCCGCCGCACACCTCCGCTGCCGCCGCTGCTCACCTGCGCTCCCGCCGCTGCCGCCGCACACCTCCGCTGCCGCCGCACACCTCCGCTGCCGCCGCCGCTCACCTGCGCTCCCGCCGCGGGCCGCCGCACACCTCCGCTGCCGACCTGCGCTGCCGCCGCCGCCGCTCACCTGCGCTGCTGCCGCCGCACACCTCCGCTGCCGCCGCCCGCCGCCGCACCTGCGCTGCCGCTCACCTGCGCTCCCGCCGCACCACCTCCCCCAGCGATCCCCGTCCAGCCTTCCAGTGCGCTTTTCGCATCCGCTTTCAGGATGCAAAGCCAGCTGATACGTGCCCGGATTGTGGACGCTTTTGGACAAGTGCCAAAAGCGCACTCCATTATCTCCTATGGGCTTTCACTGCGTTAAACCGCAATAAGAATTGACATGTCAATTCTTAAAGCGGATGCGAAAAGCCGCAGTGCAGGGAGCCTCAAAAGCGCATCGTGATTTTACCCGTGGGAACAGCGATGCGCTTTTGCCATTCAACTCAATGTTAATCACACTGACAATTGTTAGATCCGTTTTGCGGATCCGAAAAACGGATCCGTAAAACGGATCACAAAAACGCCGTGTGAACAAGCCCTTAAAGTGTGAAGTAGACTGGTTGTGTCTGGTGCACAAATTCAGGATCTGGTGATTCAAAGGCTGTCATAGATGGAATAATGTGTGACCTTCTCAAAGACAGTCAGTATTTACAGGCTATGATAGAACTGAAAATCTGCCACAGATAAATCAATATACACCAGATATACAAATAAATGCCCTGGGAGTGTAACCCTTTCACTGCCAGCAGTATACTGTATCTTATACGTCCTGACTAGTGTTGAGCGATTATTATCGGCAAAGTTGAAATCGGCACAGTTTTTATGTTGATCGAAATTTTTAGATCATTCGATAATTTAGGTTAAAATCTGTGCAAACATCTATTAAGATCGCGCCATTTTCGGGGCTTCCTGTCATTTTGGCGGCCAGCAAATCAATTACAGAATAGAGCAGGTGGATGTGTGTGCACGTCATGACTGGGATGTGTAGGTTGCGATTGGCTGGGAAAAATCACATGACCTCGTTTTACATAGAACAGCCTTCCTGTTCAGCTCAGTGTCTCTCAGCGTCTCAGAGCAGTAGGATGTGCGCTCCTGCCTTTTGTCCAAACAGCTCAGCGAAATTAATCTATTTCTTCACAGAGAAAGCTCTACTGTTAGCTGTGATCCTTACAACTTAGTTAAAATTAGAGTTTGGAAGATTTTATTTTATTTGGGGTAGAAAATTTTTAAAGGAGCATCAAACCGCTGAAAATTTCAGGGGGAGGAGGGGGGGGAAACCCCGTGGGCCGAACACAAAACAAGCTCTAAAAAGAACATGGATAAAGTTCACCCAAGATTTTAGGTGGACTTTTGCACTGCAATACCCTTCTTTTTTTAAACGTTTTTATTAAAATTTTTTCCTGATTTTGGGGGAAGACAAAACTTATATTGGAACACATCTTTTTTTTGAAAATGCAGGTCTCTTTGTTGGGTGCAAAACCCCATTTTAATTATCAGTATACATTTCGGGAATATTTTGTTCTTTTCAATTTTGCCCATTCCCCTTTGTTCTTATATCCCCCTTGCATTAAAAATTAAAAAACCGGGCAATTTTGTAGTCGGGCACGGTTTTTGTTTGGGGGCCCTAAAAATACCTTTTTATTATCCGAATACATTCTTTTTCCCCCTGTTTTTTGCCACTTTTGCCCAGTAAGATTTGTTGATAGAGCCCCTTGCATTTTTAAATTTGAATCCAGCAATTGTTTATTTCCCAAACAGGTGAAATTTGATGGGTCCCCAAAAAATACCTTTTATTACCAAAAATTTTTTACAGTTACGTGTTTTTTGACTTTGGGCACTACAGCTTTTTCATTGAGGACCTTGCCTTAAAGGGGAAAGGGCAGCAATTTTTAGTCACCCCCGGGTAAATTTGGGAAAGGTCCCAAAAAAAATACCTTGTATTTTCCGAATAAATTTCATTTTACGTTTTTTTTCATTTTGGGCGCAGGCCAGTTTTTGTTGATAGATCTACTTTGCAGAAAAATTTTTAAAAATACAGCAATTTTGAAAGTACCACAGGTGAATTGAAAAGGTGCCAAAAATACTTTTATTTTTGGGAATTTAACATTTCAGTTACGTGTTTTTTCACTTTGGGAGGCCAGTTTTTGTTGATAGATTACTTTGAATTTTAAATTTTTTGGGGGGGGGGGAAACAGAATTTTTGTTTTGATTTGAGGGTTTTGAAAATAGCTTTTATTTCCCGTTTTTTAAAAAAGGGGGATTTTCCCCAAAAACTCTTCCCCCAACCTTTTAAATTTTTATATTTCAAACATGGGGGAAAAATTTCATTTTGGTAAGCGAGCAAAGGGGGGGGGTTAGGACATGGGGTTTGAGGTACGAGAGAAGGTGCTGTTCCCAGTGCTGGGCGACAACATGCATCCCAGGGGGATCGTCAGTTGCAGGACCGTCGGGGCCTTTTATCCCCGGGGGTCGGGGCCCCTGTAAAATTCGGGAAGAACGCGTGCCAATTTTTGTCCTTAAAGTGGTTAATGAAAACCTCCCATCCCAGTCTTTGGCCAAAAAAATTTTCTAAATCAGCTAAAAGCACCCGCCCAAATGAAGCACCCCCAAATGTAAAATCGTGAAACCCCCACTGTAGAAAATTTCCATTTTTGAAGCCTTTTTGATGCAAAAATGGGGTTGGGGGTTTCAAAAGGAATTTTTAAAAGATCAAGAGGCCAAAAGAGGTTGATTTTTTTTGGTTTTGACCCCCAGTTACTGTGCCATCGGGAGGAAAGGAAGCCCGGTCAATCGGAAAAAAAAATTCCCGGACGGTCGGCAACCCCTTTTCAGCCCCTTTTTGCTTGAAGCCCGAAAGCCCCTGGAGGCAAAAATGTCAGGACGACGAAGTCCCCTGTTTTGGGATGATGATGTGACAACATTGCAAAACCCAACGGGGTTTCTTTTCACCCAGAATTTGCTTGCGAGCGCTTTCTTAACGGACGAGGGGGAAAGATGAGGGGGTAGTTTTCCGTAGGGGGGTTCCCCCTTTCAAAAAGGGAAAAGGGCGGTGCAAAAGGGTCCGCTGATATGTTTCCCGCCGGGCCCGGTCAGCGAAAAACCCCCCCTCCTCGCTTATCCCCGAAAAAAAAGGTCCGGACCTTCAACCCGGGGGCCTTCTTTGAGAAACCCCTTCTGATTAAACCCAGCGATTTTCATATGCCGCCTTTGCGAAAAAGCATAAGTGAGGAAAGAAACCTTAGGTGGTTAACCCCCCAAACCCATTGTCAAAGTAAAATGCAGCGAATGATGAGTTGAAATGGGGAAACCCTTTTGGGGGCCCAAAAAGGGGGGCCGACCGACCCCGGGCTCCCCCCCACTGCACACCCTCTGTCTCGCCTGCTCCTCCTGGGCCACCCCCAAAGCGTTCCTCAGTGCCATGTCTCTCAGAGTTATGATCAGGGTTTCAGCCTCGCTTCAGCCTCCCCGTCGCCGGGAGAAACCAAACCAGCTCCACCAGAGCCCTTTTCCCCTCCCCAATCCCCTCCGCCGTTTGACGACCTGCACGCCGAAACAGCGGCCAGTCTGGGCAGCCAGCTTTTTGTCTTCCAGGTTTGGGAGAAAGAAGAAACACAAAAAACCCCAAAAACCCCTTTCCAAAACCCAAAAGGGCCTAAAAAATGTCGGCATTGCCAGGCTTTTGGCCTTGGAAATGTTGCCTTTCCGTTGGGGGGACACAGATGGGTTCCGCCACGTCAGGGCCCCTTGCCTGCCCCCAAAATACCAGATCCCGAGCAGGCATTTTTTTGCCGGGAAAAGCCGCCCTCCCCGGGCCCACCCACGTTTTCATTTTAAAATTTCAAGCCCCGTTGTCTGCATCTGTGGCCCGGAAAAGGGGGTCCATCTGACCACCGACACATGGACTATTTAAGCAGGGCCCAAAGGCGGGCTATATTCTGGGGGCAGTTCACTGGGTGAGCGGGTTTTGGATGTCTCTGGGGGTGACGGGGTTTCTTCGGGGCTCGGCCGGGGTTTTTTTCCCCCCCAAGGCCCTTTCTGGTGGCATTTTTGCCAAAAAAAAACCCGGGGCCGTGTTGAAATTAATCTGTCTTGGAAAACCGTCCACACCCCGGTCAGGAGTTTGGGGAAAGGCTCTCCGCAACGAGATCAAGGCTGGGGGGTTGCAAAAAAACCCCTTGTGCCGGGAAAGGGGGGTGTGCGATAAGGGGGCAAAATTTCTGTGGCCGCCCTTAAGATCGGTAGGCTGGAGCACATCCCTTTTCCTGGCACATGGGCAGAACCCTTTTCGTTTCCGAAAATTTTAAAAAGCTTTCCGGGGGCTGGACTGCCCGCTGAGGAAAGGGTGAATTCTAATTTTGCCCCCTTTTCCGGGGGGGGCCCTTCGCAAACCCCCTTCTCCCGCTGGCTGCGTTGCAGGTCAGTCGGCCCCCCCCCGGGCAACCCTCTCATTGTTGGACGTGGCAACACGCTGGAATTTTCCAAATTCCACATGCTCCAGCGAAGTGGCGGCAGCGCAATGCCATTAGCAGTACGAAAATGACACATGGCCTGACAAAACAGCGGTGCGGACCTCGGTGTGTTTACACCGAGAGTGGGGGGGCAGGTGGAAAGGGGCCCCTGCAAACCTCCCTTTCCGTTTTGGGAAAAAGCCACCAAAATGGTCTGTGCGGGGCAAAAGCCCCTTTTCCCGATTTAGCATTGTGGTGTTTAGTTCTGGGGTTCGATCGTTTTGGTACTCTGAAACAACAGGTCCCCCCAGCGCGGAGGAGGAGGGGACACAGATGCTGAAAACGGAGCCTTTCTCTCCGTTTAAAAACCCCCAAGGGCCCCACAGTTTCAAAAATTTTACGGTCTTCATTGGCAGTGGTTCGGGGTCCAGAGCTAGTGGGAAGGGGGACATCAGCTGTCGGGTGCATTTATCTCAGGCAAGTCAGGGCTGTGTTGAAGCCCGGCCAGAGGCCCGGGAGGGGGGGAGAAGGAGGAGGTATTCCCAGGGCACCGACGTTACCGATGTCCCTGCCTTGGAAAGGGGGTTGGCGTGAATTTGAGGCGGAGGAGGAAGATGAGGAAGATCGTTTTTTCTAGTGCCCCTCCCACCCATAGGTTTGGGAAAACAAGGCTCCAAACTCTCACATGAGTGCTTGGTGCTCCCCTTTCCTCAAACCCTGATCCTGCATTAAGGCCCCAAAATGAACAACAGTTTTCTGGTGGGCCACCTTGGATCCCCCGGGACAAAAAAAAAATCAGGGATTTTCCCTTTCCCCCCACCCCCAAAAAGAGTTAAAAAAACGGAAATGGAGAAAATTGCTGATTGATCAACTGGAGGAAAACTGTTGCGTTTGCCTTTTCCGTTCCCCCAAAGTACGTGGAACAACATTACGGGCGTGACAGCAGAAGGGGGCAATTTGCCCTTGGGGAGCCCGCGCAGCAGGCAAGGGGGCAGAAACCTAAAAGGGTGACCTCTGGCAATCTTTATTTTTCCCCCTCACCAAAAGCATGGGAAGCAGGGCACAATCCAAAAACCCCAGAGACCAGCTTAAGGGTCATGGTGCACGACTATCTGGTCTCAACAACCCATGTTTTTTTTTATGTGTTTTCCCGGGCCCCAAAAGAAATTTTGGGTATCCAAAAAGGGGCCCAAAAGGCCGGCTCGCTCGCCCCGCCATAGAGGGGTTGTCCTGCCCAGCAGCCAGCGTCATATTGAGCGGACCCTTTACACAGGTGGGGGAGTCTTTAAGAACCAAAAAGCATCCGCTTTTTCCCCAGATAATGTGGAAACGTTTGACTTTCATCAAGATGAATCAGGCTTTGGGCTCTGATGTTGGGGGCCCCAATTGCGAGGTTTACCCATTTGTTGCCGGTCTACTTCACAAATTTCCCCTTCAAAAAAGAAAAGGTCCCCTTGAAAAAAAGTTTTTTAAAAAGATAAATTTTTTACTGAAAAATTTTTTTTCTCTTTTCCCAAAAAGTTTTATTTTTTTGGTTTTTTGTGAGGAGACTGTAAAAGGGGCGCAAGGTTTTATGACAAAAACCGTTCCATTTACTAAATTTATCTTAAGAAGTTTTCGCCCTTTTTCAATGGGTTTTTAGGTAATTTTTTGCTGTTTTAGATACAGTATAATTATGGTCCTTTGGAAAAAGAAAAAGTGGGTTTTTTAAATGGCATTTTCTCCCTCACAATTTTTCAAACGTGGCTTGGGGAAGTCCCTATTTTTAATTTTTTTTGGGGGCATGTTGCTGTGAGATACCCCCAAAAATCATGGTTTCCCTTTTGGGAAAAGGGAAAAGTGGCTTCTAAGGGCATTTCTCCCCCACCCAAATTTTTTAAAAGTGGCTGGGGAAATAAATTTTTTTTTTTTTTTTTTGGGGCATGCTGGGTTTGAAATGCAGCAAAAACTACGGTTTCCCATTTAAAAAAAAAGTTTGTTTCTTACAGACATTTGTTTTCCCAATTGTCAAAAAAGGGGGTCATGGGTCATGTTTTTAAAATTTTTTGGGGGATTTTGCTGTGGGCATGCGCTATAATTTCAGGTCCTTTTATTAAAAAAATGTTGTTTCTAACAGACAAATTTTTTCTTACTATTGTCAAGGTGGCTCCCCAAAGGGGGATGGTGCTGTCAGAAAAAGGAATAGGTTGGCATGTTAATGGAAAACACATTGCAAAAAGACTTGTTTTGGGAAGATCTTTAACATAGCTATCAAACCCTGTATTTTAGACAACCCCATTTAAAAACAATTAAAAAAAGAAAACAAATACCCTGGGGGGGTTCCATCCTATTTTAAAAAAGTGTTTTCTAGAATTTAAAATACTAAAAAAAATTGCAGTACCAAAAAAGCTGGTAAAAAAAAATTTTCCTTTAATTGTACAAGGGGGGTACAGGGAAAAAATTGACCCGATGTAGGTTATTTAGAGGGGAAAAGGGGGTATGGGGAGCACGGACAGAGAAAATTTACGAGACAATTTCCCCCCAGCCCCGTTTAGTAAAATGAGAAAAAAAAATGCCAAAAAAAAGGGCACCTGGGTGGAACAGGGCGTTAAACCCCCAGTATTTCCCAAATGAAGCTCAATTGATCCGCACTCTACGGGGGGGAAACGCCTTCCCCCGGGGCGGGACAGTATATGTCCCGTGAAACTATAAAGGGGTTGAAAGACTCCTTTTTTTCCCGGCCCCTTTTTAAAAATTGGGGGCATGCAGGTTTGGGGTTTATTTCTGGGGGCCCCGGAAAGGGATTTGCAAAGTCCAAATGAAAATAAAATTGGGGGTTGAAAGATCCCTTTTTTTGGGGACTTTTTAATTGGGGTCATGCAGGTTTGGGGTAGGGTGTGGGGCCCCGGACAGGTATAGTCAATTTTCCCGTTCAACTAAAAAAGGTGGTTGAAAGATCCTTTTTCCCGGGACTTTTTAAAAATTGGGGGGCAAAGCAGGTTTGGGGCCATGCTGCGTTCCGGAAGGGATAATTTAATGTCCCGTTCAAATACAATGGGTGGTTTTTTTTTAAAAAACATACTGCCCCTTTGGCCCCCTTTTTAATTTTTTGGGTCATGCAGGTTTTTAAAGGGTCTTTCTGGGTGCAAGACAGGGATAGTGAAGGTCTGTGTTTTTTTTTCTGGGGGTTTTTTTAAACCTTTAAAGTGTTTTTGGCCAAAAGTTTGTAGCACATATAAATTTTAAATTTTGTGGTTTGTTAATTCCGGGCTTCCCCAAAGCCCTGTTTGGGTGTAAGAATGAAGGTGTCGTTGCTCTCCCATAGACTTTAATTGTCATCGATCATAATCTACTATCGACTATCTTGTCGATGATGGTCGACTATCGATCATCGACCGATGTCGATGGCCAACGTAATCGCTCAACACTAGTCCTGACAGGTAAGCTTGTCAGTAGACAAGCCATGCATCTGACTCTTAGTATGTCTTAGCTTTGATACAGGTCCAGGAATGTGGTTTTAGCCACAGTCTGGTCCTAGTTAGAGCCGGCTGAAGTGTAAGCTGCATAAACATATGTGGAGAAGGTAGGCCAAGGGACCAGAAGCAGAGCAGGATCAAAGATGTCCCTAAACGGCTTCAGATGACCACAAATAGAGGGTTAACACGAACTTTGGTTTAGTTGTTAGGGTATGTTCACACAGCATCTTGCGGCACATACCTGTGCACACTGCAAGATGCCGTGTGGGTAGAAGAACGTGCTGCTCAGCGTGTTCTTCTAAAGCACAGGGGAAAGGGGGCGGTCCCTGCCAGCCCCATTCACTTTCATTATCCCTGCCACGTCTATACCGGAAAGAAGTAACATGTCACTTCTTTCTGCTGGCGCTCAATACACGACTGGGAAGACAGCAGGTAATCATAGCACTCTATGAGAGCTATGACTGCCGTAATTACAGGACGTATTCCAGTGCGCATTGCAGTGCAATTATGCCCCGAAATATGTCCTGAAAGACACCGTGTGAACATAGAATACATAAATAAAAATAAGGCTATCAAAAAGAATCAACAAGACTTACACTGTGATACAACACACCAGAAAGATGTCTTGTTTCTTTTATAATGTGCTGTGAGGCATTTTGACTTTTCTTTTTACAACGTATATTATTGAGGTTTAGTATGGCCCACTTCACACGGCTTATTGCCGACGTAATTGCGGAACGGATTTCGCCCCGCAATTACGCCGGCTGCCGTGCAGCGGGGGGCCGGCGGCTCGTCGGCCCCATCGAAAGTCATTATTCACGGCGTGTACACGCCGTAAATAATTGACATGTCACTTTCTCCCCGCTCGGCGGATTTACTGAGTGGGGAGAAGAGACGGAACCCATAGTTCTCTGAGAACTGTGGATTACCGTAATGACAGAGACTGATCTTAGCCGTACTGCAGCGCAAATACGGCGCGCAGTACGGCTGAAATCCGTGCACAAATCAGCCGTGTGAACGAGGCCTATCAGTTATTATTTGATAAATAATATTTTATTCATACACATGAAAAGTATACAAATTGTTCTTGGTCTGTGGTGAAGTCTAAAACAATGAAAGGGTTTCTTTTTGCTTTTTATGCTTGGTCTATTTTTTGCCAAAAATACTTTTTGGTGCCATATCCTCGATATAAATGAACTGTAATGTACCAAAACTAGGTGCATCATACTACCGGGCAAGACACATTGTAATACGCCAAAAATGGCGCACTAAATATAGTAGCAACGATACGCTGTGCACCTCCATAACGCAATGCGCCTATCAAGGTGCATTACATACACTAGTAATGATACGTTATGCACCTCCGTTACGCAATGCGTCTCGATAGGCGCATTACATACACTGGCAATGATACGCTATGCGCCACAATTGCGAAATGTGCCTTTTTAGGTGCATTAAGTTTACTATGCAAGGTATACCAGACGCAAGATTTATTAAAGGATTGTACTTTCAGGTACACTTTACACTGATTAAATGTGCCCAAAATCTGCCGTGGCGGCACCGCCAATTTCGGACGTGTCGCCCTATGTCTTTTTAACTCTCTGGTTTTCTATGATCTACACTTCATGTCTCATTTCTTCTCCCTTGTAGATTATAAACCCTTGAGGGTAAGGTTCTCTCTGCCTCTGTAGCAGTTGATAGTTATTTAGCATTATTATTATACTGGTTTGGTCATATGTTAAGTAGGTAAACCCCCTTCAAATGTACACTACCCTGGAAGTAATGGTGCTTTAAACTAAGTAATAATAATGTAATCAAGAGAGTTCCATTTTTAGTTCCAGAGTATCATGTGTAAAACTGACCCCTAAACTTGGTTGTTCACTGAGATTGAGTTCAGACAGTCGTCTCTCACTGTTTTCAGCCATAAGATCTGCAAAATAAAGGAATGGAAAAGCTTAAACTAAGTCCTGAAATAAAAGTCAGTGATTTGTCATAACATGCAAAGACATTTGACCTAATTTATCAAAACTGTCTAACAATAAGACTATCACAAGGCATTATGGGAAAGGAGCTGGAAAGCTCACTGCGCCCTCTATAGGTTGTAACAAATGCTCAATTTACTTCCGATTCACTGAATCTTTGAGAAGCACAAGGGAATAATTGTCAAGCCAATATTGCTCATCTACATACGCGTTTCCGGGTTTTGCCCCTCATCAGTGTAGAGCAGAGCGATATTGGCTTGACTGGTGGGATTGCCTCCCAGCGTCAAGCCAATATCGCTCTGCTCTACACTGATGAGGGGCAAAACCCCAAAACGTGTTTGTAGATGATCTTTATTGGCTTGACAATTTTTCCCTTGTGCTTCTCAAAGATTCAGTGAATCAGAAGTAAATTGAGGATTTGTTACAACCTATAGAGGGCGCAGTGAGCTTTCCAGCTCCTTTCCCATAATTCCTTGTGATATGCAGATGCTTAGTAGTGGGCTAAAAGGAAATCAAAACACTACACGCCTTAACTGGTGCTCTCCATAAGGAGAGATGTTCCCCTTCTCATAACAATAAGACTGTCCTTGTTGCCCATAGCAACCAAATCAATGCTCAACTTTCATTTTTAAGCTGACCTCTGGAAAAATGAAAGCCGAGCACTGATTGGCTGCTTTGGGCAACAAAGGCCATTTTACAACTACAGTTTTCTTAAATGAGACCCATTTTCTGTTTTTTTTCATAACGTACAATACAATGATTTGTTATTTAAAAAGCATTTCTACTTTAAATAAAAAAAAATCATCCTTGAGTCTATCTTACTTTTGTCCTTTTCTGTTAAAGGGAACCTGTCACATAGGTTATGCCCCCTTGCTGAGGACAGCACAAGCTAGAGTCAGACATGCTGTTCCCAGTGCTGTGTCCCTTATTCTGTAAGAGGCTGTAGTTTTAGAGCATTTAGTGCTCAAATCTTGCAGTTTTCAACCTGTTCTGCCAGAGATGAGTCAGTTTAATTCAAGGTTAGCCCCACCCAACTTACAATGATCAACCTATTACTTTGAATAGGTAGAAACATGTGAACTGTCTGGTGGGCGGAGCTAGCCTTGGATGGGAGTGGTTAACACCTGCTGATGAAAAAACTGGACTCTTTTCTGGCTAAAAACTGCCAGTTTTTAGCATTAAATACCCTGAAACTGCTGCATCTTACAGAATAAGGGACACAGTGCTGGAAACAGCATGTCTGACTCTAGCTTGTGCTGTCCTCAGCAAGGGTGGC
Organism: Phyllomedusa bahiana; assembly: GCA_025379985.1. Taxonomy (NCBI): domain Eukaryota; kingdom Metazoa; phylum Chordata; class Amphibia; order Anura; family Hylidae; genus Phyllomedusa; species Phyllomedusa bahiana. The sequence continues at coordinate 130,125 of JAODAL010001878.1, forward strand.
ATAACCTATGTGACAGGTTCCCTTTAAATTGTTAGAAAATATACTCAAAGAGGTTGTCTCACTACAGACATTGATGGCATATTGCTAACATATCCTCAGTATAAATTAATTAATCACACCTCTATTCCTTTTGGTTTACAGTTTTAGGAATACCAGCATAGCAAGGGATCCTGTCTTCCCCCAAACGTACACATTATAAATATATATGCCGCAATAATAACGCTCCACCTCTTAGATTTGAACGTAATTTTTACTTTTCTTATATACTTAACAGCATGGGTTAAATCACCTTAAGTTACATGCATATCCTGTAAATTCTTATACCTCAAAGTTTTTGTTTATTTGACATACGTACGGTCTGTAGAGATAGAAAGCAGTCTTAGTCTTAATAGCAAGCTGAGACCTCTCCTGTAGACATCCTCCTCACACTTGGGAACACACCACAATGTTTCGGGCGACTACTGTGAAAACTGTGCACTAATAGTGAAATCATGTTCCTCCTATCTCTCAGTGATATTATTTTGACTACAAACTACTTCAGGTTTGGTTCAGATATCTATTTACAGTGACAGGGGACCTCAATGGACTCCCCTGGCACACCGAGTTATGCCAATATATTTAAAGCATATGTACAGTGCCTTGCGAAAGTATTCGGCCCCCTTGAACTTTTCAACCTTTTGCTACATTTCAGGCTTCAAACATAAAGATATAAAATTTACATTTTTTGTGAAGAATCAACAAGTGGGACACAATTGTGAAGTGCAATGAAATTTATTGGACATTTTAAATTTTTAAAAAAAAACAAACAAACTGAAAAGTGGGGCGTGCAAGATTATTCAGCCCCTTTACTTTCAGTGCAGCAAACTCACTTCAGAAGTTCAGTGAGGATCTCTGAATAATCCAATGTTGTCCTAAATGACTGATGATGATAAATATAATCCACTTGTGTGTAATAAAGTCTCCGTATAAATGCACCTGCTCTGTGATAGTCTCAGGCTATGTTCACACGGCTGATTGACGCCGTAATTGTGGGACGGATTTCGCCCGCAATTACGGCGTGTGTACCGGGGCGGAGCAGTGGGGCCTTTAGCTCGCCGGCCCCATAGACTTTCATTATCCACGGCGCGTATCCCGCCGGGATAATGTGCACGTCACAGGAGACGGAATCCAAAGTTCTCTATGAGAACTGTGGATTACCATAATGACAGGGACGGATTTCAGTCGTATTTGCGCGCAGTACGCCGCGCTATACAGACTTAAATCCGTCACAAAATCAGCCGTGTGAACATAGCCTACGCATCATGAAGAACCAGGAAAACACCAGGCAGGTCCTTGATACTGTTGTGGAGAACTTTAAAGCCTGATTTGTATACAAAAAGATTTCCCAAACTTTAAACATCCCAAAGAGCACTGTGCAAGCAATCATATTGAAATGGAAGGAGTATCAGACCACTGCAAATCTACCAAGACCCAGCCGTCCCTCTAAACTTTCATCTCAAACAAGGAGAAGACTGATCAGAGATGCAGCCAAGAGGCCCATGATCACTCTGGATGAACTGCAGAGATCTACAGCTGCGGTGGGAGAGTCTGTCCATAGGACAACAATCAGTCGTACACTGCACAAATCTGGCCTTCATGGAAGAGTGGCAAGAAGAAAGCCATTTCTCAAAGATCTCCATAAAAAGTGTTGTTAAAGTTTGCCACAAGCCATCTGCGAGACACCAAACATGTGGAAGAAGGTGCTTTGGTCAGTTGAAACCAAAATCGAACTTTTTGGCCACAATGCAAAACAATATGTTTGGCGTAAAAGCAACACAGCTCATCACCCTGAACACACCATCCCCACTGTCACACATGGTGGGGGCAGCATCATGGTTTGGGCCTGCTTTTCTTCAGCAGGGACAGGGTTGATGGTTAAAATTGATGGGAAGATGGATGGATCCAAATACAGGACCATTCTGGAAGAAAACCTGTTGGAGTCTGCAAAATACCTGAGACTGGGACGGAAATTTATCTTCCAACAAGACAATGATTCAAATATAAAGCAAAATCTACAATGGAAGGTTTACAAATAAATTTATCCAGGTGTTAGAATGGCCAAGTCACAATCCAGACCTGAATCCAATCGAGAATCTGTGGAAAGAGCTGAAAACTGCTGTTCACAAACGCTCTACATCCAACCTCACTGAGCTCCAGGTGTGCGCCAAGGAAGAATGGGCAAGAATTTCAGTCTGTCGATGTGCAAAACTGATAGAGACAAACCCCAAGCGACTTGCAGCTATAATCGCAGCAAAAGGTGGCGCTACAAAGTATAACTTAAGGGGGCCGAATAATTTTTTACGCCTCACTTTTCAGGTTTTTTTTTTTTTTTTACAAAAGTTTAAAATATCCAACAAATTTCGTTCCACTTCACAATTGTGTCCCACTTGTTGTTGATTCTTCACAAAAAAATTAAAATTTTATATCTTTATGTTTGAAACCTGAAATGTGGCAAAAGGTTGAAAGTTCAAGGAGGCCAAATACTTTTGCAAGGTACTGTATCATATTTCTATGACCAAAAGTCAAAACTCCATCCAATTTTTGGATGTACTTGTAATCAAAGATCAGAAAGATGCGGTAAAATTAGATGCCACTTTTTACTCAAAAACCACTGACCGTAATCATTTGTTAAGGGAGAGCTACCATGCCCCATCAGTATTCGAGGGCATCCTCAAGGGGCAATTTATGAGAGCCCGAAGAATATGCACTACAGATAAAGAATACCATAGACACATGACAAAATTGGTGACTAAGTTTGTTGCTATAGGTTACTCACAAGCTGAAGCTGAAAGAATTAGAAATGAGGTTAGTAAGATCCCTAGGACACAAGTCAGGGAAAATAGAGTTAAAGTGGCAAGTAAAGAGATCAAAATTGATTATATATCCACCAACGACAGTCATGCAGGGGTTTTAAAAGAAGCAATATTAAAATCATAGAAAATTCTCCAAACTGATGGCAAATATGGTACATTATTTATTGACAAACCTAAATTTATATGTCGTAGAGGAAAGACAATAGGTAATCGCATTATGCGAAAACAACCTGGACTAAATAAACAACAACATCTTGGAATAAAAAGTGGCACTTTTTCATGTCTAAATTGTCAGAACTGCACCAGTATAATTAAGGGAGTTGTCTCATTAATAGCTTTCAGCCTCTGTCTGTGAATGAGAGTTGAATTGAGGGGCGTGCTAGCTTCTCTGCCTCTTCCCCCCTCCCCTCAGCACACAGGCAGCTATCCGGGATTGCTGCCAGAGTTAACCCTGTGTGTGCCTGCCTAGAGAGGTCTATGATTGCTAATAGTGTTCTATACCCTCTGCTTAGCTTACATATCTCCACATCTCCAGCAACACAAACAAACCCTCTCAGAACAGAGCGGGAAAGCTGCAAAGAGTTACTCAGGATGTGTCCCTAGTACAGCACAGCATGAACTGTTCACAATCTGTATAGTATTATTATAGTTACAGCTCCACAGACATCATGATTATAGTAACAAACAGGGTCACTGCTGTCACATCTATTGATCAGCCTCATCTCTGCTCAATCTGTGTAGAGAGCAGGAGGAAGCAGGCACACACAGGGTTAATCCAGGCAGCACATAGAAGCCAGAGTCCTCCTCCTCCTCCCTCCACTACAGAAGCATTCTGTGCGGAGGGGCTCTCTGCTCCGACCTGTCTTCAAAGGTGATGATCATTCAGACCTGACAGCCAGTAAGATAAGGTTTCAACAGGTCGGCTGCTAAAAGAAATTTGAGAAGCTGAAGCACTCCTATGAACAGGGCTAGCTCAAAATCAGTAGGACATTTGTAATGAACATATATTGCAAAGCTGCTTGTTTTTTAAAGATCTTTTAATTAAAACCCAATCATTGAAGCGAGACAACCCCTTTAAGGGAGATAAAATCTATTGCCCTATGAAAGGGTATACTTTACCAATTAAAGGTTTTTTCACACGTCACACTAAAAACGTGATATATTTATTGAAATGCCCGTGTGGTAAAGTTTATGTCAGGCAAACATCCAGGATGATTAGAATAAGGGTCAACGAACATAGGTCACATTAATTAAAACTAAAACACACAGGAGAATAAGAAAGATAAGGATAGTTACAAAAAGCAGAAAAAAAAGTGGCCAGACCCTTTCATGAGCTCCAACACAATACCAGCGAGTTAAATTGGATTAATAAATTAGAAGTGTTAGCACCTAATGGACTGAACGAGGAATGTAATTGGAGAGTGTTCCTCTGATTTGGGGTTGTGCATGTTCTTCCGGTGTATCTATCCTGTAACAAATGTGTATATTTGCCTAATATGATTATAGACAACAGCAAGTATAGATAAAAAAAAAACATTAAAGAAACACCAGAAGAGTGGGTATAACGACATACTTTCTATATACTAGTATTTGAATGTTCCTACGGGTTTTAATAGTTTTACTCCAGTGAAGAACGGTTTAGATCTCCTACCTTAGGGCTGCCGCAGTATCTATGAATGGATTAGGAAGTTGCGCATGCCCAGTATGAAGGGCATCAATTTTGAGGAGGTGTTAATATGTCTGTATCCACACACAGAAATTTGTTTAGCTATGCAGACGATAGGATAGTCATGCACGGGCTGAAGATATACTGATTTTAATAATCTAATATGCATTATATGTTTGTTACATGTTATTTATATATGTTTACCGTCATGTGACAGGAGGGATATAGGGAAATTAAAAGCTAGTCGGAAGACGCTTGAGAAAGGGGACATTTTCCCCGAAACATTGTAGGTGTGTTCCCAAATGTGAGGAAGATGTCTCCAGGAGAGGTCTCGGCTTGCTATTAAGGCCAAGCTGCTTTCTATCTCTACAGACCGTATGTATGTCAAATGAACAAAAACACTGAGGTATAAGAATTTACAGGATATGCATGTAACTAAGGTAATTTAACCCATGCTGTGAAGTATTTAAGAAAAGTAAAAATGCATTCAATACTAACAAGTGAAGCGTCATTATTACTGCATATATATTAATGATATCGCTAGCATATGCCATCGTTGTCTGATAGCTTCACCTATCTCCTAAACGAGCCCCAAAACCTCTGTTCTGAACGGAGAGGTGGCCTGGACTCTCCCACAGAACTGAATGGGAGTTCCAAGTGGGGCACCTTATGTCTTTTTTTTTTTTTGCGTAGGGCATAACTTGTCCCAATCCTGTTTGACAATCTTATAGACTTTGAATAAAACAGCAGTGAGCTTACTCATTTGCTACTCCATTCGAAAGGCTCCTCATTGCAAGATCGCAGTGGCTTTAATGATTGGTGCGAGTCCTGCTAGGACCCCACTGATCATTAAAATTGGGGCTCCTCGAGTCCCTTATTCCTCCTAACTGCATGTGCATTGAAAGTCTATGGCCCATACGAAGAAGGTGCAGTACAGCACTTGGTTATCGTGATTACTTCCCTAGACTGCAAAGGGGTTGCCGCACTACAAAGATTAGCTTTCAACATGAAGGGACAGGTCATTGAAGACTTTCTCCAAATACATTGCATTTTTGTTTGCTTTGTTGAGGAGATAACATAGATTTTATCTGTTCTGAGTGCACACAGGCCAGCATCTTACAGCAGGGAGTCACGTCACCACAGTTCGGACTACCTGCAGCTTGAAAAGAGCGTGTGTTATCTCTAACACGGCTTATTTTGGGGCGCATTTCGCCATCTATTGCGCTTAATACGCGTCGAAATGCGCCCCGCAATTACGGTAATCCATAGCTCTCATAGAGAACTATAGATTACGCCTCGTCCCCCTGCGCGTACAATACGATCGCATTGTATGCGCAGGGAGATAAGTGACATGTCATTATTGCGGCGAACCGTGCGAGATGCAGTAATGGGGCGGACTGCGCCCCCGCACCGGGTCCCGACAGCGGAGCTCCCGAAACACACATGTATGCGGTGCGTATTGACCGCCGAGTACACCGCGTGTACATACCCTAACAAACACAGGAGAGTAATTACTTGTTTACTTTGAGCTCTAAAGCTCCCTGGACTATAGATAAGGTCACCTGCTTTCATGTGAGTGCAATAAGAAGTGCTGTGAATACGAAGCTGATATGCTAATGACTGCTATAGAACCACCCACAGGCTGACCAGGAAGAGACAGAATGCAGAATGCTACATTTGAAAGGCTTCCTAACTGCACACTTGCAGCAACAAAGGATGGAGGACTTAGGGCCCTCATTTTAAAGGGATATTCCCATTTCATTGATTAGTTCTTAAACAAGTAGGCAAAGGTAAAAAAAGATTGTCACCAAATACATGGCTGTTCTAATTTTGCTTCCCTTCACAGCTACAGCATTTTTAATTTTCTGCTTGTGTACACAAACTTCTCTAGGTTACTGACCACCTTTCTGTGCTGTAACAGGCCCTAGAGCCCTGGTTGGGACAGTGACGTCATTCCCTGCTGTGACTTATCAGCAGCATGACAGCTTCTTTATGTTTGTTACTAACGAACTTTAACCCTTTACAGCTCTGTAACCTTGTGCCCTGCTGTTATGATCCCTTTATCGCCAATCTCCCTCTAACAGGTACAGCTGGGAATAGTAGAGCTGAAATGTAAGTCACTGCTGTAGAACTGCCCACAGCCAGAACAGGAAATGGGAGCTTGAAGTTGCCCGTGAAGAGCAGACTTTGTGAAACACCATGGTAAGAACATCCCTGAGATGATTAGTTGGGGTCCCATTTGTGTGTATCTGCAATACTGGCAATGCATAGTCATGATAAATACATTACCTATTTCCTTGACTGTCTCCGCTACATGTTGAACAAGTTCTATGCTCTCCATTCCTCTGTCTAAAACAAAAATATTTTGAGCTAACATACTACAAATGCAACCAACATTAAATAATATTCCGTTCACATAGCAGTTGTCATATGTATAGAAAGGGATGAAAATGTCATGTGAAAATCATATCTATGCATGAGCATTCGTCACTGAAGTCCACATGAACTTCTGCTATGAGAAAGAAGTGATAAGGTTTGGCAGGAATGACACATTCAGTTTTTGTGGCACTTTTTTGAGTCACAGCTGGGAGTTTATGCAAAAAAAAGAAATATGTAAGAAGCAAAGACTAAAACTGGGTTCCCAGACTTTCGGTTCCGGCGCGCATGTGAGGAGGCAGAGAGAAGAGCAGCTCCGGACCTCGCTCCCTGGCATCGGGCTCCCCGCCAGGAATATTTAGCCACGGACTAGGTGACTGAGCGCCGACATCTCCAGCACCGCTCCGGTCACCGAAGCGGGCCAGTATATTGCCGCGGGGAGCTGTAGGAGCGATCGCTGCCCGCACATACTCAGGCAGCATGGCGGCCAAGATGGCGCCCGAGTCCCTGCGCACGATGAGGAGCGGCAGGATCCTGCAGAACGTCTCCCAAGGGGCACAGGAGGAGTGTGAGGATGCACCAGGGGAGGAGGTAACAGCACTGACCCTGAATTGCCATGAGCTAGCCGCTAAAGTAGCCACATTAATTGCCCCAGCAATTACAGCAGCACTGGAGGCCACGGTCACTAAATCTGTCACAGACTCAGTCTCTTCCACACTTTCTGCTCTGCAGGTAGAAGTCTCCTCACAGGCTGCGCAGCTTCTTGAATATGAACAGAGACTAAACTGTGTAGAGGATGACATTCTAGGGACCAGGAGTACTATGCAAAAGCTCCTGAGAAAAACGTCCCTGCTAGAATCCAAAATGGAAGATTTAGAAAACCGCTCGAGGCGGAATAATGGGAGAGTAATAGGAGTTCTTGAAAGTGTAAAAGCGCCAGCATTAGCTCAATTATGTGCAGAGACTATACCTAATTTGTTGGGTATTGGAAACCCGTTAAAAGTTGAAAGAGCGCATAGAATTGGTCCCCCGAGAACTGAAGCCAAAGACAAAGGCCAAGAGAAGCCAAGACCAGTTATTGTAAGGTACCTGGACTTTTCAGAAAAAACGTGCCCGATACAAGCATATAGGAAGAATGGCAACCATGTGCAGCATGAGGGGAAGAAATTGTTGTTGTCTGCAGATTATTCGGTGGAAGTGTCCAAAAAGAGACGCTCTTTTAAGGATATTTGTTCAGCGCTTGCACGTAAAAGAGTAAAATTTGCACTCCATTATACGTCAATTTTAAATATTTTTTCGGAGAATGCCATACCTATCATATGCAACAACCTGGAAGAAGCAGAAAAAGCCTTGGCGACCATCATTGGCCCCATCAGCAAGCCAAACCGGGGAGTCAGGGGAGCTTCTGACTCAGATGAGGACTTAGATTCCTCGCAGCGCATGGGAGGAAGTTCTCAACGACAAGAATTGTACACTCAATCACCCTACGAGATAAACAAGGGACGGGATTTCCTCTCAGGGATTACAATACCTCATATCACTACGAAGGACCGGAAATTTTTGAATAGGGAAATCACAGTTGAGGAAATTTCAGGGATAATTAAGAATCTCCCTTTGGGGAAAGCGCCAGGACCCGATGGGTTCACAAATGATTTTTATAAAATTTTAAGAGAAGAAATCACACCCAACCTAAAAGAGGTCTTCAATAAAATTGTTAACTCAGCGAAAATGCTCCCCACAGGGGACGTAGCGTATATAAAGGTCCTACACAAGCCAGAAAAGGATGCTACCTCTCCAGCATCCTACAGACCAATTTCCCTGATATACCAGGATGTAAAAATCTTATCTAAAATTATGGCAAATAGGTTTGCTCTAATTTTACCCAACCTTATCAGGGATCACCAAATGGGCTTTTTAAAGGGAAGATCAGGAGTTAAAAATATCAGAATGGTTTTGACTGCGCAAATAGCAACAGAAAAAGCCGGAGCCAAAACAAAAAGACCAGCTTTATTAGCCTTAGACGCCGAAAAGGCATTTGATAACGTACATTGAGAGTGGCTTAATTTAGTCCTGGATCAAATGGGAATATCTGGCTTGTTTAGGACTTATCTGCGAGCGATGTACCGTAACCCTCAAGCAAGAATTAACACACCAGGCTTCATTTCAGATCCCTTTACTTTGCAAATAGGCACTAGACAGGGATGCCCGCTGTTATTTAATATAGCATTGGAACCCCTAGCGTTACATCTTAGGGAGAAAAATATATTTACAGGGATAAAAATTGGGGAGATGGAACCTAAATTAGTGTGCTTTGCAGATGACGTTATCACGTCAAGGGAGGTACAGTGATCCCTGGCTGGAACCCAGCCCACTGTCCCTACCTGCTTGACGTGCTGCCCTAGGCGGCAGACGGCAACTGGGTGACAGTCCCTGCGCTGCTAAAGTGCTGGGGCCGTCAGGAGGTAGAATAGTCAGACAGTCTGGGTCAATATCAAATCAGGAACGCCAAGCCACAAATCAGAACCAGAGGGATAAACGTAAACAAGCCGAGATCAAACACGAACGGGAGCGAGGTACAAAATCAGAAGACAAGCCGGGGTCAGGAGAACAAGCCGAGGTCAGGTATACGGATAAACAAACAAGCAATAAGCACAGGTATGAAGGCAGCCAGGAAATTTCACAGGCGCAGCACTCAGCTAGCAGGGAGTTTAAATGTGTTTCCCGGACACCGCCCCTGTAGCTGATTGGGTCCTCCCATTGGCTGGTCCTCTGTCACTCAGAGCTGCCAGCAGCAAGTGTATCAGGGTAGGGTTGCAAATCAGCTTCTGCAGCCTGTTGATCCCTGCAGCCTGAGCGCAGCCTAGCCCTGATAGACATGCTGCTATTTATGGAAGATCCCATGGGTCAAATTAGTAAAGTTATGGAGGAACTGGATGCTTATGGTTACTTCTCAGGATATAAAGTAAATAAGGACAAGTGTCAGCTTTTGGGAATAGGTGGGGGTAGAGGACTTAATAGTAAGGATTTAGGAGTAGAAGTCGCAAAAACCCACATAACATACTTAGATATTAGAATTGGGGCAAAATCGTCATCTCTTTATCATTTAAATTTTACACCAATTATAAATAAGATTCAGGAAGAACTGAGAAGGTGGAATAATCTTCGACTGTCTTGCTGGGGTAGGATTCAGGTAATAAAAATGATCAGCTTTGCCAGATTGCTATATCCACTACAGAACGTGCCGCTGCTTTTGAAACACAAAGACCTCATGGTGTTAAGGGGAGCATTTCTGAAATTAATTTGGAATAACAAAAAGTCAAGAATAGCAATGGACAAATTGACAATGAGGAAAAATCAAGGGGAAGCCCAACTACCTGACATCCGCTTATATAATGTGGCAGCGATGTGGCGACACGTTCTGGATTGGTTTCATGATACAAGCATATCGAATTCCCTGGTTGAGACCCAATTAGCTCGCCCGTGGGATCTGAGATGCCTGTTACTCACGCATTTCAAGTACCAGCCCATGATTACGAAAGATAATGTACTTTTTTATAGAAAAGTTGGCAATATGTAGTCTGGTATTTAAGATATTCGGAAGTCCCATGCATGTAGCCAAATGTATGAAGCTTTGGTCCCTCCCAGAATTTATTCAGGGAAGGGAAAATAAATTATTTGAGGTCTGGAGGCAGCGAGGCATTCACATTCTGGGGGACTTATGGGAGGAACGGGGGACTAGCTTTAAGAGTTGGGATCTGGTACAACAACACTTCGGTCGAAAAGAGAATCAGGTGTTGCAATACCTGCAAATCAAAAGTTTTGTCAGAGATAAACTGGTTAATCTAGAGGGGTTGGAAGACTGAAGAATTCTCAATCTTGATAAAAAGAGCGATGGCTGTGCTCATTGCCCAAAATTACCCCAAATTTTTTAGCTGGCCCAAAAGGGGGACGCAAATGGGGGTTTTTGCCAAAGGGGAAATCAACTAAATGATAGGGAAAGCGATAAAACCCCCAAAAGGGTCTTAAAATGGTCAGAAAAGGCCACGAAAGTGAGGTATGGAGAGAAACCCAAATTCGAAATGCCAATAGCAAATATGCTTTTAATACCCCTTTTGGGCGAGAAATCCAGGGGGTTACTCCCTTTAAAGCGTTCGAAGTGCAGTGCAGAAGGAAAATTTTTCTACATTTTATGGGATTGTCCAGGGATACAGAAACATGGGAAAAAAAAAGGTAGAATTCAAGAGGGTAGGGACTCCGGGGTGCCATTGGATCCACAAAGCTGATTTTTCAATATATATGCAGCCAAAAATGAGGGGAGAGGATAGGATAGATTTATTTAAAAAAAAAAGGTATACATTTGATGGGACCAAAGTGTTATCCGACATTGGTTGAAGAAGATCCCCCCAGAGATAGCCGAATTTTAAACTAACATGGGACCCGTTTTTGTTTCGGAAAAAATTTTATGCCGAAAACGAAATAAAAGACAATGACAGGAGGGGTTTATAAAGAAAATGGAAAAACTTTATTGCGGGGAATTTGTAAGAGCGGATATTTTGAAAATTTTGAACCTTTTAAATATTCCTCTTACTTTCTGACAGAGAAGCTATGTGGGAGGTTAGGAAGATTAGATATTGCAATTTAAGAGGGGGGTGGTGGAGAGGTGTTGCACAACAGGTTGGGTTTTTTGTTTATGGTTATAACTATGTAATTTTTACCAGATGGAGGACATGAGAAAGTTGAAAATGTAGTGGAGATCACAGAGTAACACATTTCATCTTAGACTTTTTTGTTTAATTTATTTTGCTCTAAAGGGAACCGATGTTCATATTGTCGAAATTGTGTACAGATTGTATTTTAAGTACTTATTTTTGATGTGTGATTTCTGTGCTTTCCAAATAAAACATTGTTTAAAAAAAAAAAAAAAAAACTGGGTTCACATGAAGCAGTTGCATTTCGCCCCAAGAGGCGGCCACAATGCAACAATATCCACATTGGCCTGCAACAAAGAAACAGTTTGAAGTTCGTTTTAATTTAAAGAGGATCTGTCACCTCCAGAGAAACCTCATGAAAAGACTAAAATATAAACATTGTCTCAAATATGGATAATAAAAGTAAAGCATCTCACCTGCAAATCAGTAATAAGGCTTCAAGCCCTTTAAGAAAGGGAGACTGAAGTTGTGCCAAGTCATAGTGGGTCACTATTTTGACAGCTCAGGAGACTTCCTGCTTTTGAGCTGGAAGAGTCCACTAAGAGGGGGAGCCTAATAAGTGTGCAGTATGTACGTACAGGATATCTATGCTGCTATCTTCATGCTGGATGATATGTTAGCATCAATGTAATAATATGGATTTCTGTGCAGCATGGAGCAGGATGAGGAGGTTGGAAACAGCAGCTACAGGTAAATCCTGTGATACATGTGGTCTCTGTGCTGTGGGTGCAGAAGATTCTTTATCTACAGAATATATGGAGAGACCCTTTATGAGCAGCCATGTTCTCTGGCAGATTAAAGGGTTGTTCCCATGAATAACCTTCCACGTTACAGGTCAGCTCATAGCTAGCTAGGGGCTTATCGTTTTACAGAGTGAGGAAGGCTGCGCTTTCGGACATCCTCCCTTATTCATTTCTATGGGTGTTCTGAATATAGCGTGGGTGTGCTCAGCTGAATGGACAGGACAGCCACAAATGCTGCCCTCCTCAATCTGTCACACTATCGTCTCGTAGGTAGTAATGAGCCAACCTATAATGCAAAGTTCTTTCCTGAGAACACCCCTTTAACCCTAAACAAACAGCCATGTATTCCTCTGGCAATTTAACCCTTTACAAGCAGTTGTGTCCTTCTCCTTTATCATTATACAAAATGAAATCTTTACATTCCTGATAAGTAACAATATTCTATATGGTATAGAGTTCAGGCTCCTGGCAGTAGGATATTTGACTGATTTGTTTGTCGCTGATTTGCTGCCCATTGGGATGCAATGGTGAATTAATTCAGATGCTGTATATCTCCTGCACAGATGGTATCTCCCAGAGAGGAAGAAATCTCACCAGACTGTGACCTCTCTCTAATAAATGAAGGTAAAACCTGTAATGGGTATCTGAGAAAAGTCTTAATTTCATCTACTGTAAATTTTTGTGTTTCTCCTATCTAGGTAGGTGGTGAAGATAAGTCCTCATTGAAGACTACCCGGACTTGCAGGCCAGTGCAGACTTGATCGCATCATGGCATTACCTGAGAAGTTATCCAAAAGCAACATGTGAATCCAGTCTAATGCTTCGTCTCTCTTTTCTACCCACTTCTCTATGAGGCAAATCACAGATTGAATGTGCTTCAACTATACAAGCTGCATTGTAAAACCAGTTTATAAAACACTAGGTATAAGAACATTGATAAAAGAAACCTTTAACAGGACTGACCTTCAGCTGGAACTTGTTGCACCTGTATTAAGAATAAAAATATATAAAATATTTAGGCAGAGTCCATATATGACCTGAATTACAATGTCAAGACATTTGGTACATTGGCTGTAAGAGATCTTTTATTTCACTCCATATGTAGGTTTCATAGGAACTTGACTCTGCTATCCTTTGATCCCTTCTCAATCTACTACAAAATCTATCCTTACAGTAGCCTATTAGGCCCTGTCTAAGACAGGATCTAATAGGTTCCGGCACACTGTAGACCTAGGTGCCCTTGTTAGGTCCCTAGGTGCAATTTTCAAACCATCAACACTAAGGTGGATATGTATGATCAGCCGAAGACTAGCGCAGCCCCGTTCGCTATATTTTTAAATGGCCGCACTCCAGTCTCAGGTACATTACAGAGCACCTATAGCACTTTGTAATGCGCCTGAGATTGGGGGACGTGCTGGAGGTGTGTCGCACTACAACTGTACGAAGCTACACATTTATAGCTTCAGTATGGCAAATCCAGGTGCATTACTGCTAGAACAGGTAGAGCACTTTAAAAGTGGCCTAAAATGTCGCTTTTTCGATTTTTGACCTGCAGTAGAGCGGGCAGGGCTGTGGAGTCGGCAAGCCGAAGCCCCGACTCTGACTCCTCAATTTCCCAAACCTCCGACTCCCGATTCCGACTCCCTCATACACGGCGCATGTTTAAGTAACAAATTTACTGTAGTAAAATGGTAACATCAGGCTGTTTATCAACTTATGATACAATAATCAAGCTATTTAGTTAGAACAGACACTGATAAGCAAAAGGGTAACAATGTTTTGATCTTTTGAACACTTGTGGGTAGAGTTGAAGAAAAGCTGTATTTGTATCCAAGTCCAGTCTGCACCAACATTGGGAATGTGTAGAAGAGACCTGGGATCAGATTTTGGTCAAATGTGCTTGAATCTGATTCAGAGCCCAGAAGGATTCAGGCAGTATTGAAAACCAAAAGGTGGATTTCCCAAATACTAACAAAATAATAAAAATTAACATTTTGATTTTTAGGAGCAAAAATTGTAACTAAGCAGTTACAGGAAAGAATCTGCAGAACTAAGCAGATGCTAAATATTTGCAAGTCAAGTTTTTGCATAAGATATGTAGATGACTATATATAAAATTACAGTAGCCTCATGTACAAAGCTGTAGTGGAGGGTGAGATATGGAGCCTGAAAGTCACAAGTTCAAAACATTGTTATCATTTTGCTTGTCAATGTAAAATATATTTATTGGATATGACTTTAGGACACAAAAAAATTGTAATTTATGCAAAACACTGCAGGAACATTTGTGGAATCTCTGAATTTGTTCTGAGAAATAGTATTGCCTCCATCAGATCCTGCATACATGACCTCACATCTGATCTTATTATTTCCAGGATAGAGAATGGCCTCTCTACACTAACTTGGGTAGTTGGCAAAACGATAGGGCAACATCTCTAACAATGTCATGGTATAAAGGAATTGCCTCAGCCACAGTCAGTTTTGATGAATGGTTAAACTCTTCTACTTCTTTGAAAACAGGTGAAAAATTTTGCTGAAATCTGTTTGCCTGGGAGCAGAATCTTTTTCCCCTGGGGCAGCGCTTTGCCTGCTCCATGTCATCAATTACACTCCTCATGTGATAAGGCTGAAGATATGGGAGCAGTAACACTGGCCGGACCCAATTCCTCTTGCTCTTTGCACTGCATCAAAGTAACTGAACCAACTTATTATATATTTTGGGAGTCGGAGTCGGTCCATTTTTTTTGACGACTCCGACTCCTGCAAAATAGCCTCCGACTCCACGACTCCGACTCCACTGCCCTGAGACCGGGTTCATAGATTCAGGCTCATTCTACACTACTTTTATGCGGAAAAAAAAAATGGTGCCTGGCTGCCCAAAATCATACATGTCGCACCAAATCCTTGACCACACCGGTTGATAGGCTGAACAGCCAGGATTGGATGCTATCACTGTCCATGGGCAGAACAATGTGTAGCAGAGGGAAGGCGCCACTATTATGTAGAGACCTTCCCTACACTCATACGGCAGCCGTGAGCTGTGCTGAGACAAAACAGGCTTTTCCTTTTGCCTAAGCACAGCTCTGGATAAGGAGAGTTAAGCAAAGCTGCTCCAGTCATCACTCAAATGCCACTTGCAACAAGTAATGAAATGCATTCTGCTGATATGATCTGTAATTTCTATTATCTACAACATATTAAAGAGCCTAAGAGTCTAAAATAATATTGATCAAACAAAAATAACGTACCTCTATGGAATATGGCATCTTATCATCATTCTCCTCTTCATATGACAAGGATTGAGTCCGTGCTATTTGTAATTCTTTAATCCAAATAATAAAAAAAACATATAGTTTTGACTTTGCTAAAAATACATTTAAGTGTAGAAAGTTTTTACCAATAATGTATTACTCACACCAGTTTGAGCCACACAGTTATGCCATGTTCACACGTCTTATTTCGCAACAGATTTGCAGCCGTATTTACGGCCGCAAATCCGTTGCGAAATCAGTTACAAACAATTAACTGGCCGTTTTACATTGATTTTAATGGGAAATACGTGTCGTCGTTCAGACGACACTTATTTCCGTTCTGGATTGCGGCTGCAATCCGGCCGCAAAAACAAAGTGCATGTCAATTATTTCTGGACGGATTCACCACCTATAATGAATGGGGATGGTGAATCCGTCGGGAAATAAGTTCCAAATACTGCCAAATTAGGGGCATTTTTTGGGAAACTGTTTTTCACCTGGTTTCAGAACGTATTTACGATCGGCAATCCGACGTAAATACGTTCTGAAATAAGCCGTGTGAACATAGCCTTAAAGAGGTGTCCAAACATTTTAACTGCTTGATGAAAGAATTGCCCCCCTCCACCTTCCAGACCCATTTACTCTGCAACATTTATTCTGGATTGCTGGGCAATTAGACAGGTGAATATAGTGTTTTATTTTATTACATTTTCTGGGATTTAAAATGTTCTTAATGTTTGGATAATCCCTTTAAAGGGAACCTGTCACATAGGATATGCCCCTCCTTTCTGAGGACGGAACAAGCTAGTGACATACATGTTGTTTCCAGCTGTGTCCCTTATTCTGTAAGGTGCAGCAGTTTCAGAGCATTACTGAAATCTGGCATTTTGCAGCCTGTTCTGCCAGAGATAGATCCATAGTTAGATTTGTCCTTGATAGGTAGGAGATATTATCTAAACCTGGTTAGCCACATGTTATGCTTCACTGAAATGAGTACTGGTCATTGCTTTTACCCTGTGACATGTATAGATTATGTTACATGGGGTGTGTAGGGGAGGAGTTGGGCGACTCCTTTCCCTTTATTAAGCTCCTCCTCTGTTGGTTCATTGTGACTACTACTCCCCTGTTATACACAGGTTTTTCTTGACCCTAATTTTTGTTCTCACTATGGTGTAAGCTACTTTATTTTTTCCCACCGATGAGTCCATTTTATGGACTCTGGGGTGTTTTATTTACAGGGGAAGAGGTAGGGTTAGGAGAGGGTCATTTTGTGGGGTCGCCCTTTTCGGGGCGCTTGCTCCGTTTAAGGATAGTGCCCTGTTAGGGATTCATTAGGGTGAGAAACCAAATCCCATTTTTTTGTCCTCATAAACAGTATTTGAGGTTCCGCTGGAGATTGTCACTCTTGTGCAAATCATTTACTGATTGTAACCCCCTGGAGAATCGTTCGGACTGTACCAGTTCCGACCATCTATGACTGTGGTAAGTCCATTTGTATTTTTATTCTTTTTTGACCGTGATATATTCATGTTTTTCTGAGGAGTATTTTTTTGATATACTAAGAATATTTCATTAAAAGTTATGTTTTAAGTATATAGTTGTGGATTAAGTCTACTCATTTTGCAGTGATTTCAGAGATAAGTCCAGTTAATTCATAAGCAGGTATTAGCCCTGCCCACCCATAGATAGCCCTGCCCACTCATGGCTGATTCAACCTACTAGGCTATGTTCACACGGCTTATTCACGGCGTAATTGCGGGACGGATTTCGCCCGCAATTACGCCGTGTGTACGGGGGCACGGCCGGGGGGCCCGGCATCCCGCCGACCCCATAGACATACATTATCCACGGCGAGTGGGAAAAGGAGAGGGAATCCATAGTTCTCTATGAGAACTGTGGATTACCGTAATGACTGGGCCGTATTTCAGCCCGTAATTTGCGCAGTACGGCGCGAATTACGGACTGAATCCGTCCCAAAATAAGCCGTGTGAACATAGTCTTACTGTGAATAGACAGAAACCTGTCAAACAGGTGGGCGGGGCTCATGAATACCCTTCTCTGGCAGAACAGGCTACAAACTACCAGATTTGAGTAATAAATGTTCTGAAACAGAATAAGGGACACAGCACTGGAAATAGCATGTTTACCACTAGCTTGTGCTGCCCTCAGCAAGTGGGGCACAACCTTTGTGACAGGTTCTCTTTAAACATCTAGGCATTGGAGGTCATTTAAATTTCACATTCTGGATTCTTTTTTTTTTGCCAAAACAGAACCAATGTGATTAGTTTCTGTTTTATATAGGATAAAATGGACAGAAATTATACCAAATATGTGTCCTGTGCATGCAGTGTCCAATGTAATGCAATGGAGCAGGCTCACTAACTGAAAGCAGACAGGACCTACCGATACATGTCAGTACGTAAAGGGGTTAAGGCTAAGCCCCAATACTAGTTACAGAGCTAGCGTTTAGTGCTGTTGTTGTTTTGTGACAGGGAGCATCTCACTGTCATCTCTGAAGAATCTCAAGTAGTACAGTGAACTAAACAGCATGATCTGCCATTACAGGTCAGAAGATATGTCCTAGCTGCACAGGACACAAGCAGTACCCATATGTTGTGAACGAAAGGTGGTGTCTCATCAGAAAATGAAACTGTTTACATTTATTTTTCATGTAGATGATTTTGAAGCAGCTTTTTTATTTTCTAAAAGCATGAAATACTCTTGTCATTCGGTCATGTATTGCCGAACGTGACACTGCTCCTGTCATTCTATATTATTCTGTGAACTTACAATTAAGTTTTATTGGTAAATAAAAAAAAACAAACTCGAAATACTTCACAATATTTCACAAAAGCCCGTAAGAGGCAAACACTTGCTGACCCTCATGTACTATTATGGTTGCGTCAGAAAAGTGTTGTAAAATGTGCCAAAAAGCGGTGTCGCAATGACTTTTATTGTGGGCATTAGACACTTTTTGTGACCTCTCTGACACGGGGGCTTGGCTTTCTGGAAAGTTGGTGTGGGTTTGTGAAAAAGGTGGCATAGCCACACTGCACCAAAGTTCTGACATAAAGGGGGACATGTATGAAAACTGTTTAGGTCTAAAACTCACTGTGTTGCCCATAGCAGCTAATCAGAGCTCCCCTCTCATTTTTTCCAGAGCACTATATGAAATAAAAGGGGCGCTCTAACTGGTTTCAATGGGCAACAAATTGAGTTTTAGGTTATGTTCACACAGCTTATTCACACCGTAATTGCGGGACGGATTTCGCCCGCAATTACGGCGTGTGCTCGGCAGCGAGGGCGCCGTTAGCGCGCTGGCCCCATAGACATTCATTATCCACGGCGTGTATCCCGCCGTGATAATTGACATGTCCCTTTCTCCCCGCTCGCCGTATTTCGCGAGCGGGGAGAGGAGACAGAATCCAAAGTTCTCTATGAGAACTTTGGATTACCGTAATGACTGGGATGGATTTCAGCCGTAATTCATGCAGTACGGCGCGAATTACGGACTGAAATCCGTCCCAAAATAAGCCGTGTGAACATAGCCTTAGACCTAGACAGTTTTCATACATGTGGCCCAAAAAGTACAACAACTAATAGCTGGTCTAAAGTCTAACGATGTGCCACATTTATCAAACAGTACAAGTCTCGGTGATAAATCTGGTGCATTTTTAGACTGTTTGTCTAAGTTTATGTTGCTGAACTTTTACACACTGATTCATCTTATTACCATAATAAGTAAAATTACACTGAATGGTACATCATTATATAGGAAACACAGGGTCACACTATTCATAATCTGTGATGGACACAGCCTATTCTCCACTCCTGCACAGGTCACAGAGCATGTCCAAACATTCACTTGAAAGTAAAAGTTCATAGGCTGATCACAGAGCAGAGCTCATACACATGTACAGAAAACAAGTTAGAAAAAGGGTCTTTTTCTACTTTTAATCAGTAAAAAAATTCTACAAAAGGGAAATAATACATGGGTTCTGGCTGAGCCGTAAAGCAGTGATTTTAATTTACTTGATTAATGGCCGCACATTAATGGTCAGCATCGGCTAATTTTATTATTGTATTGACCTAAAAATTAGTGTAGCCACTAATCAAGCAAATGAAAATCACTGATGCAATGAGCGGCACATGGTTATTGGCTGCATCACAGCCGCACTGTGTATTTCAACCCTAATACATTCCCTTTAGGGAATCATTCAGAGATATCTGTGCTTACCTCTTTTCCTCTTGTAATCCTTTATTGTCCTAAGAAGTTCCTGTGAAACATGGCCTATCACCTTTTCCAGCAAATCCAAGTTATCCTCAGATAATTTGTCGGATTTTTCCAAAAAAATTAAAACATCAAGGAATTTCTGCAAAGAGATGGCAATTTACAAAATTTAATTATGAAATAAAAAGTAAACATGTATGATTTTTGGCGTGTAGATGCCAATTTTTATGCGCATATAAATAGTATTGAATGCGCCTGATTTATGAACCCGGTCTACTGTGGGTCATAAATCAGGCGCATTCTAGCGCAGAAACGACACTTCTGGCTCAGCTAAACCACTTTTAAAGTGATTTACCTGTTCCAGCAGTAATGCGCCTAGAATTGCTGTACTGAAGCTATACATCTTTAGCTTTGTAGGGTTCTAGTGCGCCACGCCTCCTGCACGCCCCCCGAAATCAGGCGCATTACAAAGTGCCGCGGGCGCTTTGCAATGCGCCTGATATTGGCAGCAGGTTAAAACCTATTGCGAACGGGGCTGTGCTAGATGTCGGGCTGAAAAGACGCCAGACATCTGGCGCAGCCCTCTACATACATGTCGCCCATAATTACTTAATGTAATATTAATCCCTTAGTGCCTTATGTATGAAAACTGTCTTTGTTGCCCATAGCAACCAGAGATCAGCTTTAATTTTTCCAGAGCACTATATGAAATGAAAGCTGATCTCTGATTGGTTGCTATGGGCAACAAAGGCAGTCTTCATGCTAGACGGTTTTCATACATAAGGCCATTGGTGTTTGACCCACTTTCGGTTTTTCATTTCCATTGTTTTCCTCCCCGCTATCCAAGAGTCATAATGGTTTTATTTTACTGTTAACATAGTCATATTAGGACTTTACAGGGCGATGTTTAGTGTGTCTGACTTTTTGATCCCTTTTAAGTAACTTTCTCTGGGAGCTGAGATAACCAACAAACAACAATTCTGTCGTCGGGTATTTTTTACACTGTTCCGTTGACCAAATTTATTACGCCGACAAGGTGACAAAAAACCCTACAATTCTGCTGCTTGGTAATTTTTTACACCGTTTAGCATGCAGAATAAATAACATGATATTGTATATCGCGAACTTTTATGGATGCGGTGATACCAATTATGTTAATTTTTGTTAATTGTTTACTTTTAGTTTTTCTTATTTTATAAACAATTTTTAATTTATTATTTTTTTTTTTTTTAACAGTAGCTGTGGGAGCCTGGCGGTGATTGACAACTGGGCTTCTGCAGTGGTGGTCGGGGTAGAGATCATTCCGTTCCCGGTCGTTTAACCCCCTAGCTGCCGCAGTCAATAGAAGCAGCAGCAGCTATGCAGTTTGAAAGAGGAAGGGAGCTCGCTCTTTCCTCCATCTTTCAGCCCCACTACTCGATTGTGGGGGACTGATGGTTATCATCAAAAAAATCACTCCTAGGATTGCTGTATTTTGTTCATCCTGCCTCCCAAAAACCTTGATAAAAAGTGATCAAAGTGTCATATGAACCACAAAATGGTACCAATGAAATCAGCGCCATATACAGACAAATAAAAAAGTTATGGCTATTATTTACAAATGCACTTCTATATTGTAAAAGTAGTAAAGTAGTAAAACATAAAAAATATAACATTTATATTGTGGAACGCTGTAAAAAACAAACCCAAAAAACAATGATGGAACTGCAGTTTTTTATTTTGATGGCCCGACGCTAAAGAAATTGTGGAACATCTGTGAGTCCAAAATGCACAATACACCCCTAGAGGAGTTCCCTGAGGTGGGTTGAATCCAAAAAGGGGTGACTTCTGTAAGATTTCACCTGTTCTGGTACTTTGGGGACTTTGCAAATGCTACATGGCACCCACCAAAATCTGTGTTCCAAACGCCAAATAAAGCTCCCTTGTACGCCCTGCGCCCAAAAAGCAGTTTACATCCACATATAGGGGATTGCTGAACTTGGACGAAATTGGGTAATAAAGTTTAAGGTGCTTTTTCTCCAACATTCCTTGTGAAAATAAAAATTCTAAACTTGTATATAACTAGGAAAAATTTTATTTGTTTTTTTTCACGGCCCAAAGCTTAAAAAATCTGTGAAACACCAGTGAGGTCAATATACTGATTACACCCCTGGACATATCCCTTAAGGAGATGTAGTTTCCCAAATGAGCTATTTTTAAGGTGTGTTTATTAAGTTTTAGCACTTTAGGGTGTCCGCAGACCTGTAATGGTGCTTAACCCCTTCAGGGCCCGGGTTTTTTTTTTGTGACACGTTCGTTTTTCCCTCCTCGCCTTCTGAAAGCCATAACTTTTTTTCCACCTACATAGACACATGAGGGCTTTTATTTTGCGGGACAAGATGTACTTTCTAATGGTTTTATTCACTATACTATAGAATATACTGGGAAACCGCAAAAAAATTCCAAGTGGGACAAATTGTGAAAAAAAAAATGTATTTTCGCCATGTTTCTGGGTGATTTGCTTTATACGGCGTTCAATCTTCGGTAAATATAAAGTGTTATCTGTATTCTACAGGTTGTTACGCATCCGGCAATACCAAACATGTAGGGTTTCCGTTATGTTTTGGTACCGTAAAAAAATTCCAAACATTTTCTATTTTTGACATTTGCACCGCGGCGCCAGTTTGTGCGACCAATAACTTTTTTGTACTACGGACGTCATTTTTTGCAGGCTGAAGTGTACTTTTTATCGCTAGTAGTTTGGAATGCATGCGACTTTTTTTGATCATTTTTATTCCATTTTTTGAGTGACGTAAAATGACCAAAAAATGCAATTTTGGCGTTTGGAATTTTTTTTCTTCTACGGTGTTCAGCGCACGGGATAAATGATGTTATATTTTTATACATCAGACTTTTTCGGACGCGGCGATACCAAATATGTGCAACTTTTTTATTATTTTAATGATTTTATTTGTAAAATGGGGAAAGGGGGGGTGATTTGAACTTTTAATACTTTTTTTTTTTTTTTTAACTGTAACATTTAATCCCCATATGGTGCTTGACCACTAGGGGGCGCGATTGTTAATACAACCTAATGCATTGCATAGGCAATGCATTAGGGTGTACAAAGATGGCGGTTTCCCCACTTCCTGTCTGCGGACGGAAGTGGGGCAAACCGGCCAGGGTAAGTGACGGGAGCCTTCACAAGGCTCCCCACCACCATGCCCGGTCGTCGGATCGGCGCAGCTGTGCCGATGACCGTACCGATCGGTGTGCGGCACCGATCGGCGTTCATTCAGACGCCGCGGCCATCTTTGCCGCGGTGTCTGATGGGTAAAACAGCGCCAGCGGGCGGAGCCACCCGCCGGCGCTTTTAAACGCCGGGTGTTAGCTGCGATTAGCCGCTAACACCCGGCGGCTGTGCGGGGGGGTCGCGGAGCGATCCCCCTGCAAAGCCCCTTAGCGGCCCTGGGACGTACTCATACACCCAGGGTCGTGAAGGGGTTAAAGAAAATCCAAATGAAAATGAGACCCCAAAATCCAGTAGGTGCTCCTCCTATTCTATGGCTTGTGGTTGAGTCAAAATAGTGCACTAGGGCCACACAAAGGATATCCCTAAAAGTGGCAGAATTGTGGGAATTAATATTGCTTAATGTTTTCTGTTCATATTTACTGTGCTCCATTAAAAAAAAAAATATTAAAATCTGCAAAAAAAATTATACATTTTGAAATTTAACCTCTTTGCTTTAACTTCTGTGAAGCACCTAAAGGGTTAAACTCTTTAATGGCGTGTTTACACAGCGTATTGCGGTGAGTAATGTGCGAGCCGCAATACGCCGGATGTTTAGGAATACATGCTGGCAAGTGCGTACTTCTAAGACACTGACTGCCAGCTCCCGTTCACTTTCACTCTCCCCAAAACGCAAGTGCCAGGAAGAAGTGCCATATCCACTGTTCTCCCCGATGCATATTATATGCTGGTGAAAATGTTGGGTGTTGACAGCTCTCAATGAATACGTATTATATGCCCCGCAATTTCGCTGTGTGCACATACGCTAAGGCCTCGTTCACATGGCTTATTTTGCCGCGGATTGGCACCGTACTGCGCGCCGGATTTGCGCTGCAGTACGGCGCCAATCCGCGGCAGCAATTACGGATTCCACTGTTCTCAATGAGAGCAGTGGATTCCGTCGCTCCTCCCCGCTCGGCGAATCCGCCGCGGGGGGAGAAAGTGACATGCACATTATTTACGGCGCGGACGCGCCGTAAACAATGCATTGTCTATGGGGCCGGGAGCGGCGCCCCCGCCGCGCTCCGGCCCCGCCCCCGTCCCTTATTCACGGCGGATTTGTGAGCACAATACTGCTCAAAAATACGTCGGGAATAAGCCGTGAGAACACGGCCTAACTGTTGTTTTGAATACCTTGAGAGATTCGGTTTCTTAGGTGGAGTCATTTATAGGTGTCTAACATAGAGGTCCCTCAAAGCCCTGTCAAAACTGGACTGGTCTCAAAAAAAAAAAATCTGTGTTGCAAATTTTCTTGAAAATTTTAAATTTACTACTAAATTTAAAAGCCCCTTAATGTCCTAAAAAATAAAAGGATGTTTAAAAAAAATGATGCTAAGATAAACTACAATTATGTAGATATTAATTACCGTATATACTGGAGTATAAGCCAACTCGAGTATAAGCTGAGGCACCTACTTTTGCCACAAAAAACAGGAAAGCTTATTGACTCGAGTATAAGCCTAGGGTGGAAAATGCAGCGGCTACCGGTAAATATCATAATTAAAAATGGATACCAATATGATTACATAGGCAGTTTAATGTCCCCTATTGGCAGATATTGGCTGGAATTGGCAGTTTTATGTCCCCCATAGGCAGATATAGGCAGTTTAATGTCCCCCATAGGCAGATATAGGCTGGTATAGGCAGCTATATGTCCCCATAGGCAGGTTATAGGCAGGTAATTGCCCCCATAGGCAGGTTATAGGCAGGTATAGGTCCTCATAGGCAGGGTATAGGCAGGTATAGGTCCTCATAGGCAGGTTATAGGCAGGTGTAGGTCCTCATAGGCAGGGAATAGGCAGGTATAGGTCCTCATAGGCAGGGTATAGGCAGGTATAGCTCCTCATAGGCAGGGTATAGGCAGGTATAGGTCCTCATAGGCAGGGTATAGACAGTTCTAGACAGGTGTAGTTCCTCATAGACAGGCTATAGCCAGGTATAGGTCCCCCTAGGCAGGTATAGGCAGGGTTTTAAAACAAAAAACAATCACTTACCTTGATCCCCTGCTGCTCCGCCTATCGGGTGCTCTGCTCCATCTTCTCAGCACAGAGCGCGTGATGTCATCAGGCCGCGCACGCAGCGTGATGACACACGCTGCCTGTGCCGGGAACTCCGGACAGCCGCGAGTTTGCGGCCGCCCGGAGTACACTGCGGAGCCGGGGGCGCTCGCTCTCTGCCCCGCAGTGGTATCTCTTCTCCTGTATGTGCTCCGGAGGAGTCGCATACAGGGGAAGAGATTGCCGACAGTGCCTGGGCCATGGCAGCGCCCGGACGCTGTCGGCTGTACTCGGTATTCAGTTATATGCGCTCCCTGAGGAGTCGCATATAGCAGAAATGTCCCTGCCGGCACCCGGGCCATCGCAGCACCTGAGCGCCGACAGTGACTGGAGTATAAGTCGAGGTCGGATTTTTCAGCACATTTTTTGTGCTGAAAAACTCGGCATATACTCGAGTATATACGGTATTTACTATTTTGTTTGGTATGACTATTTGTCTTACAAGCAGACATTTTTAAACCTTTAAAATGGCAAACTTTTCAAAATGTTAACAACATTTTGATATTTTCACAAATAAACAAGGATTGGATTGATTGCTAACTTAGCAGAAAACAGTCTCAAAATCACATGGATTAGTAGAAGTCTTAAAAAGTTATTTCCATAAAAAGTGACAGGTTTGAAAAATAGGGCCTGGTCCTTAAGTCCAAAACAGACTTAGACCTTAAGGGGTTAAAAAAAATATATATTTACACAGTTACTTATTTTATCCTGCTTTAACCTTGGAGCTCCAGGAGGTGAGATGGTAATACCCGACAGACTTGACAGTCCTCAAGAATTCTGCTTGTATTCTGAGAGAGTTATATGTTGCCACTTTTTTTGTAGAAAATGTAAGGAAAAAATTCTGTGACGTCTACAAAAAACTTTGCAAAACTAAAGCTTATACATACAGCAAAATGCTCTGCCACAAATGACTAAACAAGTTCTTGTGAAATTACCACCTTGTTTTCCTCATACTTCTTTGGAATTTCTAAGAGGAACACTATATTCTTTAGGTCTTCAGAGGTGATGTCTTCATACAGTTGAAAAAGCATCTGTCTGTATTGATAAAACCAAGGATACAAAATATTACTAACTAAATTTACTATAGGTAACACACAGAACAGTATAATGACATCATTTGGCTTAATCACATTAATAATATGGGCAATACAGTTTGGATTTATTGAAATTGTAAAATCTCCTCAAGCTTTGTGAGTAATGTTATATCTGTATAACATTACTCACACAAAGCTTGAGGAGATTTTACAATAGTAAGGCCTTTGTACATACAGGTATAAAAAGCAAATAACCTGTAAGTCTTAAGCTATGTTCACATTTCAGCCCGTATTTCATGCCGTACTGCGCTCAATACGGGCTAAGATACGTCCCAGTCATTACGGTAATCCACAGTTGTCATAGAGAACTATGGATTACGCCTCCTCTCCCCGCTCGCACAATACACCGCAGGGGGTGGGGGGTGGGAGGGGGATAAGTGACATGTCAATTACTAGCGGCGAATACGCGACGCTAGTAATGAATGTCTATGGGGCCGGCGGGCTGTTGGCCCCCCCCCCCGCCCCACGGGAGCTCCCCAAGTCCCGGCGTAATTTCGGGGTGTAATTACGCCCCGCAATTATGTCGCGTGAACATAGCCTTACAGTTCCCTTCTGTCAATTTATTATTGGTGCTTTCTATCTCAAATATGTATGGTATACAAATAGGAAATGCTATAAATTTCTGATACATCAGGTGCAGGTCCAACATCTATATTTAGAATGGGCCCCCGAACATCTCCACTGGGATGTGGGTGTGCATGTGGTTACTCTCTATTCATTTCAGTGGGAGTTCTAGAGTTAAGCTGTGCACATTCACTCGTCTGTACTCAGAACTCCCATAGAACAGAACAGAGATGGTCGTGCATGCACAGCCACCTACCCACACTGAATTCAAAAGTTCAGGGTTCCGTTCTCAAAATAGGTGCGGGTCCCAAAGGCCATGTGTATAAAGTGTAGAATATAGTATTCCGATATCATAAGGATAAGAAAGAGGCTATTCTATAGCAGTCCTGCATGTCACTGATACAATTAACACGGTGAACTCCGAACAATAAATCCCTGAAAACAATGGCTTTTTGTCTGTTTACCCCTATTCCACCCCACAAAGAATTGTTCTTTTGTTTCCCAAAGCAGTATATGGTACAAAATAACAGATAAGACATTATTAGGGAATGGGCCTAATTTTTCTGTGTTACTGGCTTCAGAAAGTCTACAAGTTAGAGCATGTCCCCACGGCACAGGTTTGCGGTCGTTTTATTGCATATGGTTTGCGGCTTTGCAGATCGTCTGAAAAAACGGACGCAAACGAGCACAACGGGCTCCAATGGAAAACCCGGGCCGCCCGAAAAAAATTGTGCATGCACATTCTTCCATCCGGTTTTTGAACGGAATATGTGTATGTAAATGGGAAGGGGGAGGGCTTTTCTCCGCTCATCGCGGAGAAAAGCTCCCCCCGCCCCCCCGGTGTGGGGACGGCACACAACCCAGACAAATACCGATAAACCGATCGGTATTTGTCCATTTCTGTGCAAACGGGACATTAGAATGTAAATCTGTTTTCCCTTAGTCCTGTCAGCAGCACAATGCTAGGGAATTCCTCGCCCTGCGGTCTGATAGGACAGATGGAATCTTTCATAAATATACTCCTCTATAACAACCTATCCCAAGCTCCTCCCCTTGCATTCAGTCTTCAGTACTAAAAATAAACAAAAGAGGTGAATTCTCAGTTGATGTTTTATAGAGGAGTATATTTATTAAAGATTCCATCTGCCCTAACAGTCTGCAGACCAGAGAATTTCCCATCACGGTGCTGCTGATAGGACTAAGGCTATGTTCACATGGCTTATTTGCGGGGCGTAATTATGCCCCGCAATTACGCCGTGTGGACGGGGGCGGGGGGCCGGCACCTCGACAGCCCATAGACTATCATTACTAGTAGCGCGTATACGCCGCTAGTAAATGACAAGTCACTTATCTCCCCCCGCGGCGGATTCTCCGAGCAGGGAGAGGAGACGTAACCCATAGTTCTCTATGAGAACTGTGGATTACCGTAATGACTAGGACGTTTTCCAGCCGTAATTCGCGCAGTACGGACTGAATTACGGACTGAAATACTTCCCATTTTAACCCCTTACCGCCGGAGCCAGTTTTGGCCTCTCTGACAGAGCCCCATTTTTGAAATCTGTCATGTGTCACTTTATGTGAGAATAACTTTTTGACACTTTAACCTATCCATGTGATTCAGAGACTGTTTTCTCGTGACACATTATACTTTAAGATAGTAAGAAATTTTGGTCCAAAAAATGCTTGTTTATTTGTGAAAAATATCAAAAAATCGTGAAAAATTTGAAAAATTTACCAATTTTAAACTTCAAAAATTTCTGCATGTAAGACAGATAGTTATTCCACTCAAAATAGTTTATAACTAGCATCTACCATATGTCTGCTGTAGTTTGGCCTCATTTTTTAAATGTCTTTTTTTTTTTTACGACATTAGGGGGCTTAGAAATTTAGTAGTAATTTTCAAATTTTCAACAAAATTTGCAAGACACATTTTTTAGGGACCAGTCCAGTTCTAACGTGACTTTGATTGACCTGTATGTTAGATACCCCCATAAATGACCTCATCTAAGAAACTACACCCCTTAAAGTATTCAAAACCGCATTTAGGAAGTTTATTAACCCATTAGGTGTTTCACAGGAATTAAAGCAAAGTGGAAGTGAAGTTTCAAAATTTTACTTTTTTTGCAGATTTTAAATTTTTATGCATTATTCACAAGAATACGGTAAATGTGATCAGGGAAATGCAAATTAATATTGATTCCCCAGATTCTGATGTTTTCAGAGATATCCCATATGTGGCCCTAGGGCATATTTGGCTCACCACAACCCCCAGAATAGGAGGGCACCTACTGGACTCTGGGGCCTCATTTTCATTACAATTTTATTTAGGGGCCATTTCAGTTTTGCAGACACCCTAAGGTGCTAAAATTTAATAACTCCCCTAAAAATACCCCAAATTGGAAAATTAAAACCCTTAAGGAATATTTCCGGGGTGAAAGTGAGCATATCGACCCCACAGGTGTGTCACAAAAAATTTTAGCGTTAGGCTGTGAAAATTTTAAAAAACATTTTTTTTCCAATAATCTGCAATTTTAGCTGAAAATGTTAAATTTTACAAGGCATCCTGGTAAAAAAACACCCAAAACCTTGTTACGCAATTTCTTCCAAGTTCGACAATACCCTACATGTGGGTGTAAACTGCTGTTTGGGCACATGGCAGGGGGTACAAGGGAGGGAGCGCTATTTGGCTTTTGGAACGCAGATTTTGGTGGGGCCATGTCGCATTTACAAAGCCCCCAAAATACCAGAACAGGTGAAACCTTCCAGAAGTCACCCCATTTTGGATTCAGCACGCCTCATAGATCTCATCTAGGGGTGTATTGTACATTTTGGGCACACAGGTGTTCCATCGTTCTTTTTAGCATTGGGCCATGAAAATGGGGAGGGGGGAACGCAGTTCCACCATAGTTTTTTGGGCTTCAATTTTACAGCGTTCGCCGTGCAGTGTAAATGATGTGATAACTTTACTAGTCATAACTTTTTTATTTTGCTGTGTGCAGAGCTGTGTAGGGCATTGTTTTTTGCGGGGTGAATTGATGCTTTTATTGGTACCATTATGGTGTGCATACAACACTTTGTTCACTTTTTATTAAGGTTTTTGTGAGGCGTTTTGAACAAAATACAGCAATCCTGGTAGTGTTTTTTATTTTTTATAGCGGTCACTCTGCGTTAGATATGACATGCTAGCTTTACTCAGCAGTTCGATACGATTACAGCAATCAGGGCTGTGGAGTCGGCAAACCGAAGCCCTGACTCCGACTCCTCAATTTCCCAAACCTCCGACTCCCACATACATGGCGCATGTTTAATTTATAACTTTACTTTATTAAAATGGTAACATCATGATGTTTATCACCTTATGATACAATAATCAAGCTATTAAGGTAGAACAGACACTGACAAGCTAAAGGGTAACAATGTTTAGATCTTTTAAACACTTGTGGGTAGAGTTGAAGAAAAAGCTGCATTTGTATCAAAGTCAAGCCTGCACCAACATGGGGAATGGGTAGAAGAGACCTGGGATCAGATTTTAGTTAGACATGCTTAAAATCTGATTCAGAGCCCAGAAGGATTCAGGCAGTATTGAAAACCAAAGGTGGATTTACCAAATATAACAAAGTAATAAAAATTAACACTTGATTTTTAGGAGCAAAACAGAAAACAAGCAGTTACAGGAAGAATCTGCAGAACTAAGCAGATGCTAAATACTTGCAAGTCAAATTTATGTGTAAGATCGGTAATATGACTGTATATAAAATTACAGTAGCCTCATGTACAAAGCTGTAGTGGATGGAGAAATATGGAGCCTGAAGGTCACAATTTCAAAACATTGTTACCCTTTTGCTTGTCAGCGTAAAATATATTTATTGGACATGACTTTAGGACACAAAAAAATTGTATATATGCAAAACACTGCAGGAACATTTGTGGAGTCTCTGAATTTGTTCTGAGAAATAGTATTGCCTCCATCAGATCCTGCATACATGACCTTACATCTGATCTCATTATTTCCAGGATAGAGAACGGCCTCTCTACACTAACTTGGGTTGGGGCAAAGGCAAGCGGTGACCACAGGGGCAACATCTCTAACAATGTCAGGGTATAAAGGAATTGCCTCAGGCACAGTCGTTTGATAAAATGATTAAACTCTTCTACTTCTTTTGAAAACAGGTAAAAAATTTTGCTGAAATTGTTTGCCCTGGGAGCGGAATCTTTTCCCCTGGGGCAGCGCTTTGCCTGCTCCATGTCATCAATTACACCCCTCATGTGATAAGGCTGAAGATATGGGAGCAGTAACACTGGCCGGACCCAATTCATCTTGCTCTTTGCACTGCATCAAACTAACTGGACCTACTTCTTATATATTTTGGGAGTCGGAGTCGGTCCATTTGATGACGACTCCGACTCCTGCAAAATAGACACCGACTCCGACTCCACAGCCCTGACGTCAGCAATACCCAAGTTGTATATATTTTTTTTATTTTTTACTGCTTTTATACAGTCATGGCCAAAAGTTTTGAGAATGACACAAATATTGTATTTTCACATGATCTGTTGCCCTCTGGGTTTTATGTGTGTTTGTTAGTGTTTTTTCACATACAGAAATATAAGTGCAATCATATTATGTAAACAAAAGCTTTTTTTTGACAGTTAGAATGAGTTAATGCAGCAAGTCAGTATTTGCAGTGTTGACCTTCTTCAGGACCTCTGCAATTCTCCCTGGCATGCTCTAAATAAAACTTTGGACCAAACCTGATGATAGCCGTCCATTCTTCACAATCAATGCTTGCATTTTGTCACTATTGTTGGTTTTTGTTTGTCCCCCCGTCTCTTGATGATTGACCACAAGTTCTCAATGGGATTAAGATCTGGGGATTTTCCCAAGCCATGGACCCGAAATCTCTGTTTTGTTCCCTGAGCCATTTAGTTATCACCTTTGCTTTAGGGGCAAGGTGCTCCATCATGCTGGAAAAGGCATTTTTGGGATCACCAAACTGCTCTTGGACGGTTGGGAGAAGTTGCTCTTGGAGGACATTCTGGTACCATTCTTTATTCATGGAGTGTTTTTAGGCAAGATTTTTTGAGAGCCTATTCCCTTGGATGATAAGCAACCCCACAATTGAGTGGTTTCTGTATGCTTTACATTTGGATTTAGACAAGACTGGTGGTATCGCTCACCTTGTCTTCTCCGAACAAGCTGTTTCCAGATGTTCCAAACATTCGGAAAGGGGGTTCATCAGAGAAAAAAGACTTTACCCCAGTCCTCAGCAGGGCCACTCCCCGACCTTTGGCGAAATATCAGTCTGTCCCTGATGTTTTTTCTGGGAGAGAAGTGGCTTCTTTGCTGCCCTCCTTGACCAGGCCTTGCTCCCTGAGTCTCCGCCTCACAGTGCGTGCAGATGCACTCAACCTGCCTGCTGCCCTTCCTGAGCAAGCTTGCACTGCTGGTAGCCCGATTCCGAAGCTAAAACACTTTTAAGGACTGTCCCCGGCGCTTGCTGGTCTTTCTTGGGCGCCCTGGAGCCTTTTTGGGAACAATGGAACCTCTCTCCTTGAATTCCTTGATGATGCGATAGATTGTTGACTGAGGTGCAATCTTTCTAGCTGCGATACTCTTCCCTGTTAGGCCAGTTTTGTGCAGTGCAATGATGACTGCAAACTATGTTAGCTGGTCCTTTTAAGGCAGGCCTGCAATGAAGTTGAAATGTGTTTTGGGGGAAAAAGTTCATTTTCTAGGCAACTATTGACTTTGCAATTAATTGCTGTTAAGCTGATCACTTTTATAACATTGGAGTATATGCAAATTGCCATTATAAAACCTGATGCAGTAGACTTTGTAAAAATTAACATTTGTATCATTCTCAAAACTTTTGGCCATGACTGTACAATAAAAACACATAGTCAAAAGGGAAAACACGTTTTTGCATCGCCATAGTCTGAGAGCCATTACTTTTTTATTTTTTTGTGTATGGAGCTGTGTACAGGCTTTTTTTTTTGCGGGATGAGTTGATGTTTTTATTGGTATAATTTTTGGGGGGACAAGACTTTTTGATCAGTTTTAAATCTGAGTGAATCTGAGTGAAGAAAATACTGCAATCCTAGTAGTGTTTTTTATTTTTATTTTTAACAGCGCTCACTGTGCAGTATCCGTAATAAGTTTTGCTTTACTCTGTGGGGCGATACGATTATGGCGATACCCAATTTATATAGTTTTTTTATGTTGAAGCACTTTGAAAAAAAAAAAGTGTTTTTAGTGTGTAAAAGAATATTTATGCATGGCTATCTTCTGAGAGCCATAACTTTTTTATTTTTCCGTATACAGAGCTGTGTTAGGACTTTTTTTTTTGCGGGATGAACTGAGGTTGTGATCACTTTTATTCCATTTTATGTGCCTCGGGATGAACAAAAATCTTAATTCTGTGATTGTTTTTTTTTTTTTTTTTTTTCACCGTACGGGTAACTTAATATGACAGATTTATAGGGCAGGTCGTTACGCACGCGGCGATTTCACATATAGGTACTTTAATTAATTTTGATCTTTTTTGGGGCGATTAGCGTTTGTAAAGGGGAAAAGGGGGGTGTACGTGTTTTTTATTTTATTTTTCGTGTTTGTGTTTTACTTGTTTTCACTTTTTTTTTACTTTTTCACATTTTTTTTTTTACTTTTCCCCATAGGGGATTTGAATGAGAGATCTTCAGATCCCTCATTCAATAGGAATCAGTACATGGCCTGTGGCTGTGTACTGGTTCCTATGACAACTGTCAGTCACGATGCGGGCCATGCCACAGGGCACGGGCCGGGCATCGTGGACGTCACAGAAACCCGGGAAAGGCATTCTATGCCTTCCGTGCTGTCTGTCAGTACACAGCAGCCTCACGATCGTGCGCTCTCTCCTCCTACGTCTCCCTTACTTATTGCGACCCAATGGTCGCGGTAATTAAGGGGTTAACCGCCCCTCCACCCCTGGAGCGATCTCGGGTCGGGGCCGACGCAGTGGGATATCCGCTGTAATATACAGCGGACACCCCGCGCCGATCACGCGAACACTGCTTTAGAGTTTGCGCGATCCTCTGGACGTATCCATACGTATGCATACGTCCAGGGTCTTGAACCCCCAAACGACCTGGACATATGCATACGTCCTAGGTCGTTAAGGGGTTAAGATGTGATTGAAATGTACTTTGGTTGATTTTGTTAGCAAAAGAATAGAAATTTTCAATATAAGGCATGAGTCAAAATGTGAAAAAAATAGCGATTTTATGTTTAAGCCACACTGCCCAATGCTAATGTAGTGTATCACAAATACCTTAATTTATGTCTGGGGTCTGTTCGTCTCTAAAGTGGAATGCAGAGTACAGTAGAGGCACCAGCTGAATTTCAAAAAAGCTATTCCAGAAACCAGGATCATGAGAAGACATTTTAAAGGGGTTTTGCCACGATGTAATGTTGACGTGGATCCCCAAAATGGGTATTTAATCACTTTCTAAATATTTGTGATTACATAAAGTGAAGCCTTGAGAGTTTGAGAATGACAAGATTTCTTAGTTTCTGAAAACTTACATTAGATCCCCAGGACACTGGGCAGGAGCTTGTGGCCCGAAATTGGTGTTTTGCATTCTTATCAGATGACAGGGACATGAATGAGCTTGCCAGGGGCTGGGGAGAAAGTGCAGTGTATGAGGGTTCGGTTGTATAGACATCCATGGTTGTAATGTTATTATTTGGGTAAACAATTTCAGCCTCCCCTTCTTCTCGCTCTGCCTCTCTGCTCAGTCCCTCCCTTTACCACTACAGTGTTCATGATTTGTTTATCTTTTTCTGAGCCGGAAAGAGGTAAGCAACTTACTTCATGGCAAAACCCCTTTAATACCAATGGTGTCTTTGTGTCATGTTGGTTATATTGCTACACAACCATAAAAAGGATAACCTAGGCAACACAAAATGCTGTTTTTAAATGATGATATTTATTTTTCACTGGACTACAAGAAAAAGCAACTGCTCCTCTACCTACTTAATCAACCAGATAACCAAATTCAATTGACAATTGGGTTCCATTTAGCTAGACACATCCAGGCATAATTACCTGCTGAATCAGTTAGATAGAACCTGTCCATTGATGTTAACAGACTGGAAGATCAGACCATATGGCCGCACATGATGGTATGTTCTAGAGATTCAGATACAGCTGTAGGTCTAGGCAGAGTAACTAAGTCACTGCTAAGGTTCTGGGTCTCCAGCGAACCACAGTAAAAGCCACTCTCCGGAAATGGAGAAATCCTGGAACAGGGGTGAAGCTCCCCAGATGTGTATGGTCTACCACGATTTCATTAAAAGCACATTGCCTATTCAGAACCCAGATAATGATCAAAAAATCTATAGGCCTCACTTGCCTTTGTTAAAGGAGTTGTCTCCCTTCAGAGTTTCAGAGAATGCATGAATGAAATACTCTGTCACTTCCTGGTTCAGACTGACTCATTTGCATAAGCTCCATGCTTGTACAGCTCCATGCCAGCTGTGCTTTAGATGCTAATTTAGATCAGATTGCTTCTCAAACTCTAAAAGGACTTCTTATCTGATCCCAAAACAAAAGCCCTAATTACAGTTCTGTTTATTTTACATAAATCAAGCTTTTTACTGGAAAAGGCATGCCAGGACCTGTGTGATGACATCACTCACTGTTATCTCATTGAACAAACAGCAGGGGGAGAATTGTTTACAGGTCAGTTATGAGGGAACTTTAAATAGCCCAGGGGAGGTCTAAATTTTACTTTTATCTTCTTAGGAAAACAGAGGAACAAAGCAATATATTTGGAAATGTCTTTATTTTGTGTTCCTACAATTTGAAAGCTATTCTTTGTAGCGAGACAACCCCTTTAAGGTCAATGTCAGGGCTGTGAAGTTGGTAAGACAAAGCTATTAGGGTAGAACATAAAATATATTTATTGGAATAAAACTGAAGAGCAGAAAAAACTTTAATAAACTGTAAATATGCAAAACGCTGCAGTAAGTGGGAAAAACAGTTTTCAACAAAAACATCCTGAATAACATTTGTTGAGTCTATGAATTTGTTCTGAGAAATAGCATCACCTCCATCAGATGACCTCAAATCTGATCCCATTATTTCCAGGCTAGAGAATGGCCTCTCTATACTAACTTGGGTTGGTGGCAAAAAAGTGACCACATGGGCAACATCTCTAACAATTTCAGGGTATAAAGGAATTGCCTCATGCACAGTCAGTTTTGATGAACAGTTGAACTCTACTACTTCTTTGAAATCTGGTTAATTTGTTTTCTATGGGATCAGAATCTTTTTCCCTGCAGCAATACTTTGCCTGCTCCATGTCATCCAAAAACTTCTCAAAATTAAACTTCTTATCCGACGAGGCTGAAGATATAGTAGCAGTAGCACTGACGAGACACAATTCCTCTTGCTCTTGGCACTGCATTGAACTAACTGTACCACTTTATTATATACATAGCTCCGTACACAAAACACAATGTCGGAACTGTGTTTTTTCCCTCCATTTTCATGGCCATACATGTGCCTAAAATACACAATACACCCCTAGATGAGATCAATGAGGGGAGACTTCTGGAAGGTTTCACCTGTTCTGATACTTTAGAGGCTTAGCAAATGCAACATGGCACCCACCAAAATCTGTCTTCCAAAAGCCAAATAGCGCTCCCTGCAATGCCATGCGCCCAAACAGCAGTTTACACCCACATATAGGGCATTGCCAAACTTGGAAGAAATTGCATAACAAATTTCGGGCTTTTTTTCCAGGATTCCTTGTAAAAATGAAAGATTTTCTGCTGAAATTTAAAATTGTTGGAAATTTTTTTTTTTTCATTTTCACAGCTTAACTCTAAAAAAAATTGTCAAACACCTGTGGGTCGATACACTCACTACACCCTTGCATATATTCCTTAAGGGGTGTAGTTTCCAATATGTTTTTTTAGGGCTGTTTATTAATTTTTAGCACCTTAAGGTGTCCGCCTACCTGTAATGGTGCCTAAAGAAAATCACAATGTTAATGAGACCCCAAAGTCCAGTAGGTGCACCTCCTATTTTGATGCTTGTTATTGAGTCAAATAGCACGCGAGGGCCAAATATGGGATCTCTCTAAAAATGGCAGAATCATATTAAAGTTGACTTTCCATGGTCACATCTACCATGTTCCAGTGAATTTCTTGAAAATGTGAAAAATGACTACTAAATTTCTAAGCCCCATAACGCCGTAAAAAAATAAAAGACATTTAAAAAGTGATGCCATCCTACAGTAGACATATAGTAGATGCTAGTTATAAACTATTTTAAGGTGGAATAACTATCTGTCTTATACGGAGAAACTTTGAACTTTGAAAATGGCAAATATTTCCAAATTTTCACAATATTTTGATATTTTTCACAAATAAACAAGGATTGTATGGACCAAAATGTGTCATGAGAAAACAGTCACTGAATCACATGGATAGGTAAAAGTATTTTCACATAAAGTGTCACATTACAAAAATGGGGCTCTGTCAGAAAGGTCAAAATTGGCAGCCGTGGTGAGGCGTTAAAAAAAATCTTTATCTTCAATAAATAGAATGAAATCATTGAAAGCCTAATTTCGTGGTTTTTCACAATGCCTCAATCTTATATTACATTTAGTTGAATGATCTGAAACATTTAATTGTGGCAAATAAGCAAAAATAGAAGGAGCAAATACTTTTTCACGTATATGTGTTTATTGGCTGTCAAAAACTGTAAACCTAGAATTTAGAATCAATTAAAGGGATTGTCCATCTCTGAAAAAAAAAAAAAAAAGCCTATGCTCCTCTTCCTCTGGTCTTTGTTTCCGGTCTTCTATATTAATTCTTCTTCCAAACGGGCACATCTCCCCTGAAGGTGCTGATTGGCTGCAGCGGTCACGTGCCTCCAGCTACATCACTATTTGGAAGTGAACAGCTTCAAATCATGAGGTAAGAAGAATGAAAAAAGAAGACCGTGGAGACGCAACGCTGGAACCGAGGACTGGAGAAGATGAATATTTTTTTTAATTTATTTTTTTTAATGCCCCAGGAGCATTATATTACTATTTTTTCGGACATGGACAACTTTCTTTAAGTGTTCTCTAAACACACATTTATTAACTATTCACAAGAAGTTAACAGCTCCGAACCCTAAAGAAAGTAGAAGCAACCAGTCAGCGGCTTCAGCCGTGACAGAATTACAAGAATGACAACAGAAGACTGGGGAGCCACAGCACTGGACCCGGGGACCAGAGCAAGGGGAGCAATAGGTTTTTTATTATCATTATTATTCGGGCCCCCGGAATATTATATATTTTTTTAGGACATGGACAACCCCTTTAAGTGTTCAGTACTACAGACATTTATCACCTATCTACATGATAAATGTCTGATAGCTAGGGGTGCCAGCACTGGGACCTCCACTGAGCACCTAAACGGGGGCCATGTCCTTCCTCACTACAATTGTAGTGAGGAAGCCTCTGAATGGAGAAGCAGTGCGCCTGCCGGTCTATTGAAAAAGGCTTCCTAACTTCGGATTGCAGTGAGGAAGGACAGATGACTTGGGGCCTCCATTTTAATGATCAG
This sequence comes from Phyllomedusa bahiana, assembly GCA_025379985.1. Taxonomy (NCBI): domain Eukaryota; kingdom Metazoa; phylum Chordata; class Amphibia; order Anura; family Hylidae; genus Phyllomedusa; species Phyllomedusa bahiana. The sequence goes on from JAODAL010001878.1 coordinate 168,538, forward strand.
TTGGGGAGTAATTGTTGGGGCCTCCAGTGATCAGACATTTATCACCTATCCTGTGGAAAGGTGATAAGTGTCTATGGGGAGAAAACCACTACAGACACTAGACCCAAGCAAGGACTAGAAGTTCTACACTGCCCCTGTATATTTTCCGTGCTGGACTGTTCACAAACAAGATGGGTGCTACTTTATCTGTGGACAGCAGTGCTGCCTAAAGCAATTGCTATGCGTTAGATAAAAACTGCTTACATTGGACATTTTGTACTAAGATCCCCATCAGAATGCCAAAGGACATATTTCCACAAAATGGAGTAAACCCATAATATGTACATACAATTTGGTGAGCAATCGGTTGGGACCGACAGATGTGCCTGTTGTAAGCACTACAGGCAAACACAGATGGTAAAATAGCTGGGAGAAGCCAACATTGTTCTATCACACAGTTCTCGCACTCAGTGTAATTGAGCTGTCATACCAGGACTATATGGGGAGCTACAACAGCCATGTGTATGGTAAACAGGGCTGTGGAGTCGGCAAGCCGAAGCCCCGACTCAGACTCCTCAATTTCCCAAACCTCCGACTCTCGACTCCTGACTCCCTCATACATAGCGCATGTTTAAGTGATAACTTTACTGTAGTAAAATGGGAACATCAGGCTGACAAGCAAAAGGGTAACAATGTTTTAATCTTTTGAACACTTGTGGGTAGAGTTGAAGAAAAAGCTGTATTTGTATCCAATTCCAGTCTGCAACAACATTGGGAATGTGAAGAAGAGACCTGGGATCAGATTTTGGTCAAGATATGCTTGAATCTGATCCAGAGCCCAGAAGGATTCAGGCAGTGCTGAAAAGCCAAAGGTGGATTTCCCAAATACTAACAAAATAATAGAAATTAACATTTTGATTTTGAGGAGCAAAACTGTAACTAAGCAGATGCTAAATACTTGCAAGTCAAATTTTTGTATAAGATGTAAGATGACTGTATATAAAATTACAGTAGACTCATGTACAAAGCTGTAGTGGATGGAGAGATATAGAGCCTGAAAGTCACAAGTTCAATCCATTGTTACCATTTTGCTTGTGAGTGTAAAATATATTTATTGGATATAACTTTAGGACACAAAAAAATTGTAAATATGCAAAACACTGCAGGAACATTTGTGAAGTCTCTGAATTTGTTCTGAGAAATAGTGTTGCCTCCATCAGATCCTGCATACATGACCTCACATCTGATCTCATTATTTCCAGGATAGAGAACGGCCTCTCTACACTAACTTGGGTTGGGTGCAAAGCGGTGACCACAGGGGCAACATCTCTAACAATGTCAGGGTATAAAGGAATTGCCTCAGCCAGTCAGTTTTGATGAATGGTTGAACTCTTCTACTTCTTTAAAAACAGGTGAAAAATTTTGCTGAAATCTGTTTGTCATGGGAGCAACATCTTTTCCCCTGGGGCAGCTCGTTGCCTGCTCCATGTCATCAATTACACTCCTCATGTGATAAGGCTGAAGATATGGGAGCAGTCGCACTGGCTGGACCCAATTCCTCTTGCTCTTTGCACTGCATCGAACTAACTGGACCAACTTATTATATATTTTGGGAGTCTGAGTCGGTCCATTTTATGACGACTCCGACTCCTGCAAAATAGGCACCGACTCCGACTCCACAGCCCTGAAGCCCTTGCAAAGTCCATGGAGTGCCACCTGTTAAAACGACACCATAAAATCAACTTTAATACAAGGGTCTTTTGTTCCTGTTCATTGTGGAAAGACATTTCTTGGGCTCTGGAAACTGTTTTTCATAGAATTAAAGGGAACCTGTCACATAGGTTATGCCCCCCTTGCCGAGGACAGCACAAGCTAGTGTCAGACATGCTGTTCCCAGCACTGTGTCCCTTATTCTGTAAGATGCTGTAGTTTTAGAGCATTTAATGCTCAAATCTTATTCATGAGCAGGTGTTAGCTCCACCCACCAAAGGCCAGCTCCACCCACTGAGTTATTCACATGTTTCTACCTTTCAAAGTAATAGGTTTATCAGTTGAGGTGGGCGGGGCTAGCCCCAGGTGGGCAGGTCATGAAAAAAAACTGACACTCTGAATGACTCTTTTCAGGCTGAAAACTGCAGATTTGAGCACTAAATGCTTGAAAACTGCAGCATCTTACAGAATAAGGGACACAGCGCTGGAAACAGCAGGTCTGACACTAGATTGTTCTGTCCTCAGCATCAGGGCTGTGGAGTTGGAGTCGGTGACTATTTTGCAGGAGTCGGAGTCATAAAATGGACCGACTCCCAAAATATATAATACGTTGGTCCAGTTAGTTCGATGCAGTGCAAAGAGCAAGAGGAATTGGGTCCGGCCAGTGCTACTGCTTCCATATCTTCAGCCTCATCACATGAGGAGTGTAACTGATGACATGGAGCAGGCAAAGTGCTGCCACAGGGGAAAAGATTCTGCTCCCATGGCAAACAGATTTCAGCAAAATTTTTCACCTGTTTTCAAAGAAGTAGAAGAGTTGAACCATTCATCAAAACTGACTGTGGCTGAGGCAATTCCCTGACATTGTTAGAGATGTTGCCCCTGTGGTCACCACTTTGCCCCCAACTCAAGTTAGTGTAGAGAGGCCGTTCTGTAGCCTGGAAATAATGAGATCAGATGTGAGGTCATGTATGCAGGATCTGATGGAGGCAATACTATTTCTCAGAACAAATTCAGAGACTTCACAAATGTTCCTGCAGTGTTTTGAATATTTACAATTTTTTTGTGTCCTAAAGTCATATCCAATAAATATATTTTACACTGACAAGCAAAATGGTAACAATGGTTTGAACTTGTGACTTTCAGGCTCCATATCTCACCATCCACTACAGCTTTGTACATGAGGCTACTGTAATTGTATATACAGTCATCTGACCCATATTATACATAAATTTGACTTGCAAGTATTTAGCATTTGCTTAGTTACAGTATTGCTCCTAAAAATCAAAGTGTTAATTTTTATTATTTTGTTAGTATTTGGTAAATCCACCTTTGGATTTCAATACTGCCTCAATCCTTCTGGGCTCTGGATCAAATTCAAGCATATCTTGACCAAAATCTGATCCCAGGTCTCTTCTACACATTCCCAATGTTGGTACAGACTGGACTTGGATACAAATACAGCTTTTTCTTCAACTCTACCCACAAGTGTTCTAAAGATCAAAACATTGTTACCCTTTTGCCTGTCCTACCTAAATAGCTTGATTATTGTATCAAGGTGATAAACAGCCTGATGTTCCCATTTTTCTACAGTAAAGTTATCACTTAAACATGCGCCATGTATGAGGGAGTCAGGAGTCGGAGGTTTGGGAAATTGAGGAGTCGGAGTCGGGGCTTCGGCTTGCCGACTCCACAGCCCTGCTCAGCACAGGGGGCATAGTCTATGTGACAGGTTCTCTTTAAGAACCTAGTTGCAGTGGTTTAACTTACAATGGTTATTTGGGAACCATTTAACTTGGGGGTCACTGCATTCTTCCCCCCAATATCACAGTCCCATAGCTCCAGGAAGAAGATATCCGAGCCATTATCAGGTGAGAGCTAAGTTTGCTGTCCCTGTTCCTGCCTCTGTGATATGGAAAAAACACCCTGGAATTTTTACTTTCACTTTTGCCAAAAATAGCCTAGAAAGCACAATATAACTCAAGGAGAGAATCTGGGTTTCTCCTTTTGGCTTTAACTATGGGAGGTGATTCTAAAGGGAATTTTATTTTTAAACTATATTTAAACTATAACCACATTGGCAAAACTTGTGGAAGTCTTAGGTCACAGGAAGAATGTGACAGAGATATACATAGATATTATATACATAACCGTATTATATAGATATTTAGGAAAGAATCATACAGGTGATGCCCTTTATCATTTGTCCACAATCTGAAGACTTTTTTTCTGTTGCGTATTCTGCGGTAAGCTTCACCATTGCTATCCATAAGGGTATGTTCACATGGCGTTTTTTCGTCCGTGTAACATACACTTTTGAGCTGCTTGTTTGGATCGGTCTGTCGGTCCCCAAACAGGCAGCTAACAAATAGCAGTGTGATTTTACATTGCTTTTAATTGAGACACGCATCGGCGTTCAAACAAGTGATCGCTGTTGCGTGTCTCATTGCGCCATTTGGATTCATCTTTCGGCCCCGTTCCAAGAATTGACATGTCAATTCTTGGTCAGAAAGACGCAGCAGGAGCCCTATTATAAACTATAGGGTGCGATCCTGGTGCATACAACACGCAACTGCGTGTTTTGGTACGAGCTGGATCTGTTTTAGATCCAATCGATGCTGCATTTTTGGATCCGATTTTAGGATCCAACACGGATCCAAAAACGCCATGTGAACATACCCTAACTAGTCTAGTTGAAAAGGTGATTCGTGTATGGTATAGTGACATTGTTTATTTGTACAGGAGGGGCCACAATTGACGGCTGCAGGGGCCAAATGCCCCCTATGGTACAGTGATATTATTTATTCTCTTCATTATGTGGGCATTGTCTATTAGAGCCATGTGCATCTAACACACTATATTGTGGACTGTGCGACCACTAAGTTTAGGTCTGTAAACTGACAGCCCACAGCATTTGCAGTGTTATAGGGCCGAAACCATTGTACTATAGAGTCATTCTGTCCTAAGCTCATGCGGAGATGAAAATAAACTGAGGACCAGCAGCAGAGTTGAAAAGACAATTAAAGTTGGCTCAGTACAGGTTCTCTATACAAGAAGCAATAACCACAGTTGTAAACGGGGGCATTGCTTAAATTTTTATAGCAAATGAAAATATTTGGTTGCATTTAAGCAGTGTCTATCTAATGTATGTAAACCTATTTGTACGTGTGTGCACGCTGTAGATGCATGACCATACCCCTACACCCCCCGTCCTTTACAAAAACCTGTGTAACCCTATGGACACATATGATGTGCTTGGACAATTCATCAAATACAATTAAACATACCTATATGGAGACACAGCCCTCTTGGTTTTTAAGGCCTCTTGCACAGTCCACTTGTTGGTGCCCAGGATTCTTAACAGACTGTGCTGACCTATTATATAGAGTAGTTCAGCCAGAAAACCATCATTGTGTTCTTCAATTAGACTCTGTTTCTGCAGCTCCACAAAAAGGTCTAAATTTGATTTGATTGCTAAAAGTTTCTTGTTTGGAATATAATTGGAGCAAAGGAATTTTAAAGACTCCAAATCCTCTTGGGTAAGCTGAGAATCAATCGCATAAAGTCTGTTCTTTAAATCCATTGGTCAGCAGGTAGAGAGCACTGAACGTGCCCGGCCTTCCTAAAGCAGAATAAAAAACACAACAGAAAGAAAATTGTTATACTGAAAAAACATTCTGCTTCTATGAGCTATAAAGCGCACGACCACTGCCCACCAGATTAAAGGGGTGTTACCACCATGGAGCTTAACGCCATATTACTAGGATACGCCATTAAAAGTCTGATAGGTGTGAGTCTCACCTCCAGGACCCGCATCTGTCTCGGGAATGGGGCCCCTAAAGTGTCGGCCGGTTATGCTTGTGCATGACTCTCCATTCTGTTCTATGGAAGTTTCAAGAGCACCTGATCACAGTGTTTCCCTGAACTCCCATAGAACAGAATGGATAATCGTGCACAAGTCTGATTCTGAGCCGTCATTTTCGGAGGCCTGTTCCTGAGACAGGTGCGGGTCCCACCTTTGACAGCATATCCAGGCGATACGCCACTGAACTCTACGGTGGGAACACTCCATTAACCATCAGGGTAAATGCACACAGGGCACATATGCTATGGATTTTCTGCAACATAACACAGCAGCAGCAAAGTGGATGAGATTTCTTTAAAAAAAAATCCTCTGGTACGGACTCCTGTATGTGCCTATGCTTAATGTGCAGACAATATGCATATTCTAACAATATCTGGAGTAGGTCACTTTCATGGAAATGGAAGCCACAATGCTCTACAGCAGGGTTTCTCAACCTCAGTCCTCAAGGCCCACCAGCAGGTCATGTTTCCAGGATCTCCCACAGAATCACCTGTGCAGACTGCACTAACAACAATTATATCACCTGTGTTATACTGAGGGGATCCTGAAATCTTGACCTGTTAGGCCATGTTCACTCGGCTTAAAACTGGACGTATTTCAGTCCGTAATTATGCGTCGGAGTGCGCAAATTACGGCTGGAAAACGTCCCAGTCATTACGGTAATCCACAGTTATCATAGAGAACTATGGATTACGTCTCCTCTCCCCACTCGGCGAATCCGCTGGGCGGGGGGAGATAAGTGACATGTCAATTACTAGCGGTGTCTGGTAATACAAGTCTATGGGCCGGCGATGTGCCGGCCCCCCGCTCCCGCCACACGGCGTAATTGCGGAGCGTAATTACGTCCCGCAATTAAGCCGTGTGAACCTAGCCTTAGTGGGCCTTGAGGACTGGAGTTGAGAAACACTGCTCTACAGGGTATGTACCATGGCCAGTGCCAGTGGTTCGGACAAGAAAAATGTATAAATATATGTATACAGTGCCTTGCGAAAGTATTCAGCCCCCTTGAACTTTTCAACCTTTTGCCACATTTAGGCTTCAAACTTAAAGATATAAAATTTTACTTTTTTTGTGAAGAATCAACAACAAGTGGGACACAATTGTGAAGTGCAACGAAATTTATTGGATATCTTAAACTTTTGTGAAAAAAAACCCAAAAAACTGAAAAGTGGGGCGTGCAATATTATTCGGCCTCCTCGGCTTATACTCTCTGCTCCGCAGTGGAATCCGGAAAGCCACAGACTTGCGGCCTTCCGGAGTTTCCGGCACAGGCAGCGTACTATGTCATCACACTTCCTGCGCGGGCTGATGACATCAGACCGCCTGTGACAAAAGACGGAGAGCCTCGGAGTCGGAGCAGCGAGGGAGTGAGGTAAGTACTTGTATTTTTATTTTTTAAAACCCTGCCTATAAGGGTTTTTTACCTGCCAATGTGGACATATACCTGCCTATAACCTGCCTATGAGGACATATACCTGCCGATAACCTGCCTATGGGACATATACCTGCCTATACCTGCCTATGGGACATATACCTGCCTATGAGGGACATATACTTGCCTACGGGGGACATTAAACTGTCTATACCTGCCTGTGTGGGACATATACCTGCCTATAGGACATATACCAGCCTATGGGGGACATATACCTTCCTATATTTGCCTGTGGGGGACATTAAACTGCCTATGGGGGGGCATTAAACTGCCTATGGGGGGGCATTAAACTGCCTATACTTGCCTATGTAATTTTATTGGTATCCATTTTTAGTTTTGAAGTAGCCGCTGCATTTTCCACCCTAGGCTTATACTCGAGTCAATAAGTTTTTCCAGTTTTTTGTGGCAAAAGCAGGTGCCTCGGCTTATATTCGGGTCGGCATTTATATTATTATATGCCTTTGGACATGCTGGAATAAAATCGTTTTACTTTTGGATCAAGAAGTGTGATTTTCCTTGGATATATCTGTGACTAGTGACTTTGGTCATATAGTCGCTGGCAGCCGTGTTTTTTTTGGCTAACTTACAGAGTGCTGCCTTTGTTCATTTTTCTATATATTGACAATCTCCTATTCCATATAAACTCGTGCTCAGGCCTCTGCCTTGAGCCGGAGCTGGCGGTGCTAAGAGGCAGTATCTTTCTGTATTACATAGATGTCATGTTCTTTAACCCCTTCCTGACAGCTGGTCATAACTTTATGGCTCTGCATTTTTTTCCTCCCTGCCTTCCAAGAATCATAACTTTTTATTTTTCCATCCACATAAACATGTGAGGACAAGATAAGCTTTTAAATGGCACCATTGTCTGCAGCATGGAATGCACTTGGAAACCGAGGAAAAAATTCTAAGTGGGGTGAATTGTGAAAAAGTACATGTGCCATGTTTTAGGGGGTTTTGTTTTTATGGCATTCACTCTTTGGTACAAATGATGTGTTATCTGTATTGTGCAGGTCGATAAGATTCAATGATACCAAATATGTAGGGTTTGGCGCTGTTCACACGGCAGTTATTGCGGGACATATTTCGCCCCGCAATTACGCCGTGTGTACGGGGGCGGGAGCGGGGCGGGGGGTCCGGGAGCCTGACGGCCCCATAGACATGAATGCCGTGAATAATTGACATGTCACTGATCTCCCCCCGCGGCGTATTGTCCGCGTGGGTAGAGGAGACGTAATCCATAGTTCTTTATGAGAACTGTGGATTACCGTAATAACTGGGACGTATCTCGCCCCGTATTTCACGCCGTCCTGCGTGAAATACGGGGCAAGATGCATCCCAGTTTAAGCTGTGTGAACATAGCCTTTTTGTTATGTGCTATTTTTGGGGGATCCCACCTTGGGATCCCTGCTCCTTCTTAATCACTTTTTATTCACATTTTTTGGTGATGTGAAATGACCAAATAAACACAATTTTGGTGTTTGGGGTTTTTTTCGACGGTCTTCAGCATGCAAGCTAAATTCTGTTATACTTATATGTGTAAATTTATTTATTTATTTATTTATTTTTTTTTTATATGTTAAATGGCAAAAGGTAGGTGATTTGAACTTTTACATTTAGTCTCCCTGGGGTACTTGACCAATAGGGCACTCCCTCCATATGGAAAAAGAGAACTGTGAATCTGTTCAATAGTCGCCTTAGGAACTACTTACAGTAAGAACATGAGAGGGCTTCAAAAAAGGTTTAAAAAAATGACAGAACCAAGTAATATTAAAGGGGTCGCCTGATTTCAGACACTGATGGCATATCACTAGCATATGCCATCAATGTGCGAGGTGTGGGTTGCACCCTTGATAACGGGTCCCGAGATCGGAGACATGATTGGAACCCTTCAATTGATTTCAATGGGAGTTCTGAGTAGCGTCGCTGCTTGGCTGTCCGTGAAACCCCCATTGAAAAAGCTTGTACTCCTCTTCCTCCACGCCTCCATTGCCAGTCTTCTATCTTCCTTCTTGTACTTATGAATTGGGACATCACTGCTGCCGCTGATTGGCTGCAGGGGTCATGTGCCTCTAGAGTAAAATATCAGAGCTAACCCTGCCAGAGTACAGGACATGTACCAAGCAAGGGCCACAGCACTGCCAAGGGACAGCCAGGGAATGGAGCTACAGGCAACATAAGCTCCAATTCGGCAACAGGTGACAATTAACAGCTTGGCCAAAACCTGGAGCCCAGGCTTAAAGGGGTTGTCTCACTACAATAATTGCTTTTTATGTTAAAGATCTTGCAAAAACAAGTCACTTTGCAATATGTGTGCATTAACAGTGTCCTACCTATTCCTAGATATCCCCTCTTGTATGGGCTGCATCACCTCCTCAGGTCGCTATAGCCACAGACCTGTTTGATCTATCCCGATAGGCTGCCAGCACTGGTTGCTATAGCTACAGACCTGGCTTCTACTGCAGCCTAGTGGAAGCCAGTAAACACGCCCCTGAATTCAAAATGAAACCAAGAAAACAGGACTGATGTCAGATGAACTAATGTAGTGAGACAACCCCTTTAAGGTGCTGTCTAGGCAGCAATCTCAACAGTGGCTCTAGACCCACATTATGGGTCTCAGATTAATCCTCCTAGCCAGAAACAATGACCGGAGCTAATTTTAAGGTGGATAGGAGTCTGTAAGATGCCCAATACAGCCTACACAGCACATCCCTGCCAACTGTGCCCCTTACCAGTCTATCATGAGGCGGTGCCTTATGTCCCAGCCCTGGTTGTATACAATTACTGAGCTGATGTACCACCATATAAGATAAAAGATCCTAGAATAAGGATCAGTATTTTGCGGTTTGGAAGTAGATTTGCCAGCTAATAAACTTGTCAGCAAGAAGAATTTCCCCAGAATTGCTCATCACTGACTGTGAGGAATTAGCAGCCGCTCACAATGTCCTAACATCTTTTAGCTTCAAGCATTCCTGTTTATACAGAAGGGCTGAACCCTCCTCCAGATCTCACACTCTCGCCCCTGAGACTACTACAACTGAACCCATCCCAGGTAATCCTCTGTACAGAGATCAGAAGCCAGGCATCAAGCGCGTAGGTGGACAGGATCACCCTAAAGGCCATGTCCCCACTGCACGGGTTTTCGGCCGGTTTTTCAGCCGGTTTGCGGTTTTACAGACCGCCTGAAAAACTGGCCAAAATGAGCCCACTGGTGCTCTATGGAAAATCCGTGCAGCAGTCCCCACTGCACGGGTCTTCCGTCCGGCGGTTTTGCCGCCCACGGTCCTCACCCAAAACATTCTGCAAGCACAATCTTCCGGCCGGTTTGCGGACGGAATCTGTGCTGTTCAATGGGAGGGGGTAGGGCTGTTCTCCGCTCAGTGCGGAGAAAAGCCGTCCCCCCTGCGGCCGTGGGGACAGCCGCAAAACAGGACAAATAGTGGCCGGCACACCGGCCGGTAGTTGTCCTGTGCCGTGGGACCGCACCTTACACTGCAGTGGACAAAAAACGACCTGAAAACGAATTACTAAAAACGTTCATGAAACTGAGTTTTCTGTCCACTGCCTGTCAAAAGCAGCTGAAAAAACGGCCATTTTTTGCCGCGTTTTTTGCGTTTTTTACATGTGTTTTTTGCTTGTCTTCAAGCCTGTTTTTTTAATGTATGCATTAATTAAGCCATTGGATGTAACTCCACCCTATAAAAGGGGATATAAAGCACCTCATTGCATTTATATGTAATCTTGTAGTCGTTTAACGGATTTTGGCACTAATAAAGTTCTCTCGCGTTTGTCGCCAAAAATACGTTTTATTACGGATTTTGGCCCTAAAGTCCATTTTTTTTTTTACGGATTTTGGTGCTAAGATCTGCATTTTTACAGATTTTGGCACCAATAAAGTTCTCTCGCTTCTGACGTTAAAAATCCTTTTTTTTGCGGATTTTGGCACTAAAATCCTCTTCTTCACATAATTTGGCGCTAATAAAGTTCTCACTTCTGACACCAAAAATACATTTTTGTTACAGATTTTGGCGCAAGGGTTTTTTTTTACGGATTTTGGCGCTAAAATACTTTTCTTAACATATTTTGGCGCTAATAAAGTTAAGAAAAGGCGTCAAAAGTGAGATAACTTTATTAGCACCAAAATCTGAAAAGAAAAGTATTTTAGTGCCAAAATCTGTAAACAAAACGTATTCTTGCGCCAAAATCTGTAAAAAAAAAAAATGTATTTTTGCCGTCAGAAGCGAGATAACTTTATTAGCGCCAAAATATGTTAAGAAAAGGATTTAAGCACCAAAATCCGTAAAAAAATGGATTGTGACGCCAAAATCCGTAAAAAACTTATTTTTAGCGAAAAAATATGAATTGCGCAAAAATCGTTAGCGACCAAAGCATGATCATTTTATTACAAAAGATACAGAAAAGGACACATCAGACACTTGTATGCAAATTTGATAATGTATAACCTTTATTAACACCCACTATAGGTTGGACTTGGGTCTCCTGGGAGGGTTGTCATTAAGAAAATCGCAGCAAAAAACACCGCCAAAACGCACTAAAAAACGCGGCAAAAGACGTCCGCTGCTTTCCATAGACTCCTGTAGTACATTTTCTGCCCGGCTCTGGGTTTTTTAGAGCATGTTGCAAAATACGACCAGTAAAAAAACGAGCAGAAAAAAGAAGCTCAGTGTAGACAGCAGGAGGGTTTTACAATAGAAGTCTATGGGAGATGATTTCAGTCATTTTTCCAGCGTTTTTAGAAAATGAAAAACGCTGAAAAAAACGGACGTTTTTCTGTGCAGTGTAGACAGAGCCTAAGCGGTATTCTTACCACAGTGATTAATTTAACCAGTTCCTGACTGGGCCATTTACACATTTTCCTTTGTGTATTAGGAATGTGATAAAACTTTTTTGCACTCCTAATTTCTTTGCTTTTTTTCTGTAATACATTAGGCTTTATTTTTTTGTAATTTTTACATAAGAGTTTTGTTCTTTTTTCACAATATGAGGGAAAATACAAAAAAAATGAAAAGTCTGTTCCACAGTTATTTATTTAACAGGGAAAGTGGCGCTAACATTAGTTTTGTAATAGTGTCCCTTTTCCCTCACAGATGTCTAGGTAATATTAAATTTGAGGGTGGTTGGAAGTGGGGGTAAATCTTGCAGTTTGGGCTGTTCATGTTTCAATGATAATATATCTTTGTGTGTGTTTTAATTATTTTATTTTAGTGGTGAGCACAACTGCCGCTGGCAGCCAGATCTCCGCTCATGCAGATGCACAATTAGAGTATGTTCACGCGGCGTGTACTTCGAAGGCGCTGACAGACGGCTCCCATTGAATTACGTCTGCAAATACGTTGTGTGAACATACCCTTAGCATTTGAAAATCGAATTCAAAAGCGCTGTGTCAATCACATCCAACAAAGGTGCGTGTTTGGATGCGTTTTGGCTGCAGCAGGATCGCACCCTATAGTTTTAAATAGGGTGCCTGCTGCGTCTTTTGGATCAAGAATTGACATGACAATTCTTTGAACGGATCCGAAAGACACATCAGAAAGAAACGCATCGGCGATCACTCGTCTAAACGCCAATGCGTGTTTTACATTGAAAGCCATGTAAATCACACTGCACATTGTTAGATGCGTGCTTGGGTCCGAAACACGGATCAAAACTGGGCACTACACACAGATGTTCCAGAACGTCTGTGCAGAGATAAACAACCAAGTTTCTCATCTATGGACTGTCAGCAACAGGTTAAACATATAGGCAAAAGGTTAATAAAAATAATTTCCAAATACATTGCTGTTGATTGCTGTTCTGATTTTGCTTCCTTTCAGAGTTAGGGCAGTTCTTATCTCCTGCTTGTTTACAGGTTTCCTAGGCTGCCATCCACCTCTTTGCTCTAGCAGCCCTGGCCAGAATGGTGATGTCACTCCCTGCTGTGTCTTATCAGCAGCACAGGAGCTTGTTTAGGGCATGTCCCCACGGCACGCGTTTGTGGACGGTTTTTCAGACAGTTTGTGGTTTTGCAGTCTGTCTTAAAAAAACGGCCGCAAACTAACACACCGGGCCGCTATGGAAAACCCGTGCAGCAGTCCCCACTGCGTGGGTTTTCTGCCCGGCGGCTTTTCAAACCGCGGCCGCCTGAAAAACATTGAACATGTTCATTCTTCCATCCAGTTTTTGGCCAGAATATGAACAGGTCAATGGGAGGGGTGAGGGCTTTTCTCCGCTAATCGCAGAGAAAAACCATCCCCCGGCGGCCGTGGGGACGGCACTAAAACAGTATAAACCGACCGGTATCTGTCCTTTGCCGTGGGAATGAGCCCTTATCCTTCTGTAAATGCAAGTCTTTAGAGCCGGTAACTTTCTGCCCTGCTGTTAAAACCCCTTCATCACCAATGTCCCACTAACAGGCTCAGCTGGGAATAGCAGAGATGAAATGTCAGTCACTGCTGTAAAACTGCCTACAGCCTGAACAGGAAATGGGAGGCCTGAAGCTGGCTGTGAAGAGCAGGCTCTGTGAAATAACCAGATGGGAAAACCCCTTTAAAGGGGTTTTCCAAGATTGTTAAAAACCTCCCTACCACCTCTGACTGTGCTAAAATAGAAACCCATACTTACCTCTCCCATCACCATAATTCCAGCGCTGCCAGAGCTCCAGGGCCCTCCCAATCTCTCACAGACGACGTCACGTTCATTGATCACATCTGTATATACCCTGTTGTCACATGCTGTATATACAGATTAGTTGCAGCATCATGTGTTCAATTAACATGACGGCAGCAGTGTGGAGGTGGGGTGAACTGGAGCTCTGCCAGTGCTGAAACAGTGGTGATGGGAGAAGAATGTATGGGTTATTTTTTTATTTTAGCACAGTGAGGGGCGGTATGGAGGATTTTTAAAATTCTTGGAGAACCCCTTGATGTTGTCTGCAAGGAAGATCTGCTGCTGCTCCAGCAATTCTATTCAGTGAGTGGCCTTGGGCGACACGGTGCCCTGGGCAAAACGTCCCATTTTTTAGCATTATATAAGAGCACACGTTGCTTTCATTTGTTTGTTTTTTTACTGTTTCCACAGGGCACATTCAGGTTTCAGATTTTAAAAAAGTATTAAAAGTGCCATATAGTGAGCGCAATCAAGCCCTGTTCACACAGCCGATTATCAGATTTCTGCACATAATCTGCATATATTCAGTACGGACTACATGCAACTGTGGATTTTTCTGCTCGAGGAATTGTAAAAAGAATCAGAATAAGGGTCCATCTACTCGACAAGCCTTTCCAGTTGGTTTTTGACAGGGATTCGGATTTTCGAAACTGTCAAAAACCGACTGAACCATCCCCACAGAAATCAATTGAAAAACCGAGTGGTCGTCTACACGATTCGGATTTTCTTGAGGTCAGATTTCAAAAGCGCAGTTTTTGAAAAAAAAAACTTAGAACCTGTTCATTCTTTCGCTATATTCCAGGTCAAAAACATGTCCCTAACATTTGTATGTCGGATCCGCGTCCAAAACCCCACAGGGATGAATGGGACTCGTTTTCTGACCGTAAACCCCATGGAAAAATAACAACCTAAAAGTCAAAATCCACTCATCGGACAACACGGTTTTGGGATTCTGAATCTGATAAGAATTCTGCCATTTGTCATGACGTGCCCCAAGTGACATATCAGTTACTGAATCACTATCTCAAAGCCGGGCGCTCGATTTGTTCTACTTGATCCGTGTCCAAACCCAAAGCAAAAAATGGAAATCCGTGAAAGAAATCAAATCATATCGCTCTGGATTTCTGCCACAAATACACAATGGATTTTTTCAGTGTCATGACACAAATTATGGGGTCACTCTGACTGGCACTATTAAGGAAGACACTGTGATTTACACTATTCATGGGGGCACTCTGCCTGGCACTATACTTGGCAGCACTCTGCCTGGCACTATTACTGAGGACACTGTGGCTGACACTATTCATGGGGATACATGGGCTGTCACTGATAAGAGCAGTTTGGTTGTTCTTATAGGACACGTGTTTATGTGACCCTGGAATAACAACCAAACTGCTCTTATCAGTGACAGCCCATGTATCCCCATGAATAGTGTCAGCCACAGTGTCCTCAGTAGCAGTGCCCCCATGAGCAGTACCAGGCAGTGCCCCCATGTATAGTACAAGGCAATGCCTATTGAGTAGTGTCAGGCAAAGTGCCCCCATGTTTAGTGTCAGAAAGTGCCCAGTGATTAGTGTCAGCCAGTGCCCCTGTGTATAGTGTCAAGCAGTGCGTAGTGTCAGGCAGTGTCCCTATGTGTAGTAGCAGGCAGTGCCCGGTGAGTGGTGTCAGGCAGTGCCCGGTGACTGGAGGCGGCCGGGTGTCCCCTATGTATATTACCAGGCAGTGCCCGGTGAGTGGTGTCAGGCAGTGCCCGGTGGCGGCCGGGTGTCCCCTATGTATATTACCAGGCAGTGCCCGGTGAGTGGTGTCAGGCAGTGCCCGGTGAGTGGTGGCGGCCGGGTGTCCCCCATTTATATTACCAGTCAGTGCCCTTATGTATATTAGCAGGCAGTGCCCGGTGAGTGGTGTTGGCCGGGTGTCCCCCATGTGTAGTACAGGCAGTGCCCGGTGAGTGGAGGCGGCCGGGTGTCCCCCATGTATAGTAGCAGGCAGTGCCTCAGTGTATATTACAGGCGTGCCAGGTGGTGGTCAGCCATGCCACGTGAGTAGGCAGGCGGCTGCCCCCATGTATATTACCAGGCAGTGCCGCCATGTATAGGAGCAGGCCGTGCCCGGTGCGTGGTGTCAGGCAATGCCCGGTGAGTGGAGGCAGCCGGATGCCCCCATGTATATTACCAGGCAGTGCCCCCATGTATATTACCAGGCAGTGCCCTCATGTATAGTAGCAGGCAGTGCCCGGTGGGTAGTGTCAGGCAGTGCCCGGTGAGTGGAGGCGGCCGGCTGTCCCCCATGTATATTACCAGGCAGTGCCCCCATGTATATTAGCAGGCAGTGCCCGGTGAGTGGTGGCGGCCGGGTGTCCCCCATGTATATTACCAGGCAGCGCCCGCATGGATATTAGAAGGCAGTGCCCGGTGAGTGGAGGTAGTGCGGCTGTCGCTATGTATCAGGCAGTGCCCGGTGAGTGGAGGTAGTGCGGCTGTCGTATGTCGGCGGCCCGGGTGTCATGTATTACAGGAGTGCGCTCGCTGTATATTAGTCAGGCAGTGCCCGGTGAGTGGTGGAGGGCCGGCTGTCGCTATGTATCAGGCAGTGCCCGGTGAGTGGAGGTAGTGCGGCTGTCGCTATGTATCAGGCAGTGCCCGGTGAGTGGAGGTAGTGCGGCTGTCGCTATGTATCAGGCAGTGCCCGGTGAGTGGAGGTAGTGCGGCTGTCGCTATGGCGCTCGCTCTCTCACGTCCGTATCACAGCTCGCGGCTGCGTCTCTATGGTTTCATGAAGTGGAAACTGTCCAGAAAGTGTCCGCGGACGAGCACGGGAGCCCCGACACCGCGCACAGCTCCAGCGCATCCCGGTGCTCCCGGGTAGTGTGGCAGAAGTACCGAGGACAGGGCCCGTCGTGTGCTGCGTCCCTGCGCCTTGTCACTCCAGCGTCTTGAAACGAAACAGATCTGTCAGGCGGCCTCGTGGATAGGAAGGGGCGCGGAGCTGCTAGCTTGCGGGACACCGCTACTGTATGGGAAGAGCTGCGGCCGTCAATGCTTAGCGCAGTTCACACGTCGCGTTTCTCTACCAGGTTATTACCAGCAAATCCCTGTAATATACCAGGCAGTGCCTCTATGTATGTGTAGCAGGCAGTGCCCTATGTTAGTAGCAGGCAGTGCGCCGTGAGTGGGGTAGTGCGCTAAAATCGCTATGTATCAGGCACGGGCCGGTGAACTGTGGGTTAGTAGGGCTGGTCGCTATGTATAGGGCAGGCCCGGTTGAGTGGAGGCCGGCCCGGGTGTCCCCTGTATATTACCAGGCAGGCCCCCCCCTTTTTATTACCAGGCGTGCCCTAGTATGTGCAGGCAGGCCTCATTTTAGTGCGCAGTGCCCGGGAGGGAGGGAGTGGGGGGTCGCTTGTATAGGCGTGCCCGGTGGGGGGCGGCGCGGGGGTCCCCCATGTATTACCAGGAGTGCCCCCCTGTATATTACCAGGCAGTGCCCTCTGATAGTAGAGGCAGTGCCCTATGTATAGTGCAGGGTGCCCGGGAGTGGAGGTAGTGGGGGTTTCGTAGTATCGGCAGTGCCCGGGGAAATGGAGGGGCGGGGTGTCCCCATGTATATTACCAGGCAGCCCCCTGTATAGTAGCAGGCGTGCCCTATGTATAGTACCCGGGAGGCCCTCTGTATAGTCCCCGGGAGTGCCCGGTGGGTGTGTAGGCAGTGCCCCGGGGAGTGGTGGGGGCCCGGGGGTCCCCCATGATATTCCAGGCGTGCCCCCTGTTTTTAGCGGCAGTGCCCGGTGAAATGGTGGGGCCGGGTGTCCCCCCTGTATATTTCCAGGGAGCGCCCCCCATGTATATTAAGGCAGTGCCCGGGTGGGGAGGCGGCCAGGTGTCCCCAGTATATTACCCGGCGTGCCCTCTGTATAGTAGAGGCAGTCCCCGGGGTGTGGGAGGTAGTGCGGCTCGCTATGTATAGGGAGTGCCCCGGGGAGTGGGTGTGCGCTGTCGCATGTATAGGCAGTGCCCGGTGAGGGAGGCGGCCCCGGGGGTCCCCTGTTATTACCAGGCCCGTGCCCCCCTGTTATTACCAGCGTGCCCTCATGTATAGTAGAGGCGGCCCCCATGTATAGTGCGGGAGTGCCGGAGGTGGAGGTAGTGCGGCTGTCGCTATGTATCAGGCAGTGCCGGTGGTGGAGGCGGCCGGGTTCCCCCCTGTTATTACCCGGCAGTGCCCCTGTTATTACAGGCAGTGCCCTATGTATAGTAGAGGGAGGGCCCTCTGTTAAATGCAGGCAGTGCCCCGGTGATGGAGGTAGTGCGCTGTCGCATGTATGGCGTGCCGGTGAGTGGGGTTGTTGTCGCTATTATCAGGGCAGTGCCCCGGGAGGGAGGCGGGGGGGTCCCCCTGTTATTCCAGGCAGGCCCCCATGTATATTACCCGGCGTGCCCTTTGTATATAGCAGGGAGTGCCCTCTTTTTAGTAGCGGAGTGCCGGAGAGTGGGGTAGTGCGGGTCGCTATGTTTCAGGAGTGCCCGGTGAGTGGAGGGCGGGCCGGGGTTTCCCCCCCCGTTATTACCAGGGAGTGCCCATGTTATTTCCAGGGAGTCCCCCCTGTATAGTAGCAGGGAGTGCCCCCTTGGATAGTAGCAGGCAGTGCGGGTGGGAGTGGAGGGGTAGTGGGCTGTCGCTTGTATCAGGGAGTGCCGGTGAGTGGAGGTAGTGCGGCTGTCGCTATGTATCAGGCAGTGCCCGGTGAGTGGAGGTAGTGCGGCTGTCGCTATGGCGCTCGCTCTCTCACTTCCTCATTCACGCTCGCGCTGCCGCTCTCTTACCTGAGTTTATGAAGTGGAAACTGTCCAGAAAGTGTCCGCGGACGAGCACGGGAGCCCCGACACCGCGCACAGCTCTCAGCCGGCCATCCCCCGGTGCTCCCGGTGTAGTGTGGGCAGAAGACCGAGGACAGAGGCCCCGTCCCGTGTGCTGCGCCCTGCGCCTTGTCACTTCCTACAGCGTCTGAAACCGAAACCAGATCCTGTCAGGGCGGCCTCGTGTGATAGGAAGGGGCGCGGAGCCTGCTCAGCTCTGCCGGGACACCGCTAATGTATGGGAAGAGCTGCGGCCGTCAATGCTTAGCGCAGTTCACACGTCGCGTTTTCTACAAGCGTTTATAAGCGAAAGCAAGATACACTGGGAAGTTTGAATGACGTCAATAAAGCTCTATGTACAAATGTAAAGTAACACAAGAAATAGCTGACACTGTGAGCTGGACTGTAGATAGAGAGCAGGCGGGCTCCTGCCAGGGGGATGCCAGCCACCAAGAATGCAATACAGTGTACTCAGGGGCCGAACGAGAGAAGCCTGGGCCCCATAGCAAACTTTTGCATGGGTTTAGTTTAGGTAGTGTATAGGTAGGGTATAGGGGCCTATATACAGGGCCGCCAACAGAAATTTCAGGGCCCCATACAGCTGAAGCACTTGGCCCCCCCCCCCTGTAAACCCCGCCCCCAGCAACTCGATCGCACCGCCCCAGCAACCCGATCGCACCGCCCCCAGCAAGAAAAACGGCCTCTAGGATATAAATGCGCCCATTTTACCACATAATACAGTATGCAAAAAAGAACCGTATTGTGTAGTACAATAGCAAGACAGTCACATATCTGTATCTCACACGTCTGTCAGTCTAACATATAGACACAGGGCTAAGTAGCTCCATCCATATCCCCCTCCACCCACATACAATATCCCCCTCCACCCACATACAATATCCCCTCCACCCACATACAATATCCCCTCCACCCACATACAATATCCCCTCCACCCCCCAACAATATCCGCCTCCACCCACATACAATATCCCCTCCACCAATACAAGTATCCCCTCCACATCATTTCCATACCCCCTCCACCCGCAAAATATCCCTCACCCACTTTACAATATCCCCCTCCATCCCAATAAAATATCCCTCCACCCACATTCAATGATCCCCTCACCCACATACAATTTCCCTCCTTTGTTTCCCTTGGTCTACGCACCTTCACCACTTCTAAAATAACACACCACAGAAAGAATGTGTAGCTCTATCACAGGGCAGGTGTTCCCTCACTCTAGGCCTCGTTACACGGCTTATTTCGCCGCGGATTTGCCGAGGATTGTCGATCGTCAATCGTCGGCAAATCAGTCAGAAATAAGTAAACAGCCCATTTCTATTGATTTCAAGGGGGAAAATACGGCTGTCGTTCACACGACTATTTCCATGACCGGCATTGCCACGCGGATTGACACGGTAATCCGGCCGGAAAACATGTGCATGTCAATTATTACGAACGATTCACCACCTACAATGATTGTAGATGGTGAATCCGTCGGGAAATCGTTACAAATACGTGCCACACTTAGTGACACTTATTGCAACGATTTTCAAGATTTCAGAACGTATTTACGATCTGCAATAGATGTAAATATGTTCTGAAACAGCCGGTGATAATACCTTACAACAGGACAAGTGTACACTGCTCTAAACTAGTGCCAATATAACCTTCAACACTACCATGACCACATAGAGGTCCAACACCAGCTTAGGTATAACCTACAACACCACCATATGGAGACCACATAGAGGTCAGACACCAGCTCAGGTATAACCTACAACACCACCATATAGAGACCACATAGAGGTCAGACACCAGCTCAGGTATAACCTACAACACCGCCATATAGAGACAACATAGAGGTCAGACACCAGCTCAGGTATAACCTACACCCCCGCCATATAGAGACCACATAGAGATCAGACACCAGCTCAGGTATAACCTACACCCCCGCCATATAGAGACCACATAGAGGTCCAACACCAGCTCAGGAATAACCTACAACACTGCCATATAGAGATCACATAGAGGTCAGACACCAGCTCAGGTATAACCTACAACACCGCCATATAGAGACCACATAGAGGTCAGACACCTGCTCGGGTCACATCACATTACAGTGAATACAGCACTGATCCAATATAGAAGCAAAATAACCCCTGACATCTAGGGACTCACCGGAGACGTCCTATCTGATGAGTCGTTCTCTTGAGTTGTTCTTTTTCCCCTCTCTTCTGCATCCGTTCCACACCGTCATGGTGACTTGTCCCGGCCACAACTCATCCCTGCTGAAATTACACACAAATATCTTAGAATCCTCAATTTTCCAGCACCTCTTTATCTATTCCCACCTCTGTACAAACTTCCCAGGGGTGGGAGAGCGGGTACAAGCCATAACTTAGAGGCCTAGTATCCTAAGGGGTTGGAGGGTGGGGAGAGGACTAACCCCCTGAAGATTATGCTACAACTATGGGCTGCTGCCCTAACAATTATATTACCAGATAGGTAGACAAGACCCTAGGTAGGTTGGCAAATGTGCAAGGCCCCAGGTAATTAGACAGGCCCTATTTAGGTAGGTAGACCCCCGCCGGATAAGTTGGTAGGTCAGCCCCAGGTAGGTTGGTGGGTACCTAGCCACGAGTCTCCTTAAGTTTGTAGGCAGTCAGGGCCCCCTTTATGTTTAGGTAGAGTCAGTGCCCCCTTTATGTTTAGGTAGATTCAGGGCCCCCTTTATGTTTAGTAGCCAGGGCCCTCCTTTATGTTTAGGTAGTCAGGGCCCTCGTTTATGTTTAGGTAGCCAGGGCCCTCCTTTAGAGGTTAGGTAGCCAGGGCCCTCCTTTAGAGGTTAGGTAGCCAGGCCCCCTTTAGAGATAGGTAGCGTCAGGGCCCCCTTTAGAGATAGGTAGCGTCAGGGCCCCCCTTTAGAGATTGGTTGCGTCTGGGTCCCCCTTTCGAGATTGGTAGCGTCAGGGTCCCCCTTTAGAGATAGGTAGCGTCAGGGCCCCCCTTTAGAGATAGGTAGCGTCAGGGCCCCCATTAGACATAGGTAGCAGGGCCCCCATTAGTGATAGGTAGCAGGGCCCCTTTAGTGATGGTAGCAGGGCCCCATTAGTGATAGTAGCAGGGCCCTATTAGTGATAGGTAGCAGGGCCCCCATTAGTGATAGGTAGCAGGGCCCCAATTCGACATAGGTAGCAGGGCCCCCTTTAGTGATAGGTAGCAGGGCCCCCCTTAGTGATCGCTAGCCGGGTCCCCATTAGTGATAGGTAGCCGGGCCCCCTTTAGTGATAGGTAGCAGGGCCCCCATTAGTGATAGGTAGCAGGGCCCCCATTAGTGATAGGTAGCAGGGCCCCCATTAGTGATAGGTAGCAGGGCCCCCATTAGACATAGGTAGCAGGGCCCCCTTTAGTGATAGGTAGCAGGGCCCCCATTAGTGATAGGTAGCAGGGCCCCCATTAGTGATAGGTAGCAGGGCCCCCTTTAGTGATAGGTAGCAGGGCCCCCATTAGTGATAGGTAGCAGGGCCCCCTTTAGTGATAGGTAGCAGGGCCCCCATTAGTGATAGGTAGCAGGGCCCCTTTAGTGATAGGTAGCTGGGCCCCCATTAGTGATAGGTAGCAGGGCCCCCATTAGTGATAGGTAGCAGGGCCCCCATTAGTGATAGGTAGCATGGCCCCCTTTAGTGATAGGTAGCAGGGCCCCCATTAGGTGGTAGCAGGGCCCCCATTAGTGATAGGTAGCAGGGCCCGCTTCCTTATACATATAAAAAACAACAAACCACCACTTACCTGAGCCTCGCTTCCGCTGCTCCGAGATGCTGCCGGCTCCTGCCGCCCTGCATAGGCGGCGCGGTGAAGTGACGTCACCGCGCCGCCTACGTCACTAGTAGGGGCAGGCGCCCGGCAGGCTGAAGGCCTAGCATCTTCAGCCTGCCGGGGAGATCAGCGGAGCGCAGCGCTAGTGGCGCTGTGCTCCGCTGACACTGCGCAGCCCCGGGAGTCGGGGATAGTAGTCCCCGGCTACCGGGCCTGGTCTCTGGGCGCTCGGGACGCAGGGACCGGGTGTTCAGGGACCGGATGCGCGGCCGGGCCCCGGGTAGCGACGGCACTGCCTCCGGAGCCCGCAGGAGCTCGAGGCCCGCACTGTGGGCAAGCCGGAGCCGGCGGCGGGCCCCCTTATTCCACCGGGCCCCATACAGGAGTAATGGCTGTACCCTCTGTATGGCGGCCCTGCCCATATAGGTAGGCAGTCAGGGTTGAGGTAGCTAGAGGGCCCCATGTAGATAGGCAGGCAGGGTTTAGGTACTTATAGGGGCCATAAAGCGGACATTCAGCGTCTCTCATTCTCGCACCACCTCCTCCTCTCGCCCTCTCTCTGTTGGTGTCCCCCAGGGTTCAGTCCTGGGCCCACTACTCTTTTCTATCTACACTCTTGGCCTGGGTCAGCTCATAGCCTCACACGGCTTTCAATACCACCTGTATGCTGACGATACTCAACTCTACATCTCCGGCCCAGATGTTACCTCTCTACTCTCCCGGATCCCAGACTGTCTTTCATCCATATCCTCCTTCTTCTCCTCCCGTCTCCTGAAGCTAAACGTGGAGAAAACTGAATTCATCATCTTCCCTCCATCCCCCCACCTGATCTCTCTATCACAGTTAATGGCTACACTCTCTCACCAGCACCACAAGTCCACTGCCTTGGGATAACCATTGACTCCGCTCTGTCCTTCAAACCGCACATCCAAACCCTCACCTCTGCCTGCCGCCTCCACCTGAGAAATATCTCCCGTATCCGCTCATTCCTTAATCTTAAAAGCACAAAAATGCTCGTCCATGCCCTCGTCATCTCACGCCTAGACTATTGCAACATCCTTCTCTGTGGCTTCCCATCTAGCATCCTTGCTCCCCTCCAATCCATCCTTAACTCTGCCGCCCGTCTGATTCACCTCACTCCTCAATACTCCTCTGCCTCTCCCCTCTGCCAATCCCTTCACTGGCTACCCATTGCCCAGAAAATCCAGCTCAAGTTAGTAACCCTGTCCTACAAGGCTCTCCATAACCTCTTCCCTCCATACATCTCTGCCTTAATCTCCAGATATCTTCCCTCACGCAATCTCCGCTCTTCACAGGACCTTCTTTTCTGCTCTCCCCTTGTCAACTCCTCACACAACCGTCTCCAAGCTTCTCTCGTGCTTCCCCCGCACTGTGGAACTCACTGCCACAACACATTAGACTCTCCCCCTCTCTCACTTGCCTCAAAAGCAACCTGAAAACCCATCTCTTCAGGCTTGCCTATACCCTACAATAATCCCACTGTCACTACACCCTCCACAAACATGTCTGCCCCTCACCTTCTGTCTCTTCCCACCTTCCTTGTAGACTGTAAGCCCTCACAGGTGTTGTGGATGGGAACAAAGGTTATATATGTGTGATCCTTTGTGTCTCTATTTTAATGTATTAGTTATTATATACCTCACATATACACATATACATATATAATAGGCACATACCTATATAGTACAGCATGTAAAAGCTGTAGGTATATCTTTTGTCATTAATGTATTAAACAAAATGGCTGCCTGTAGTAGTTTGTATAGATTGTCGTGTAATCCAAGATGGCGCCTAGTCAGAAGTTACACCCTGTGTTCAGACATTCCTGAAGCTGTGAGGAGTGGTCCATAGATAAGGACTTGCCAATAGACCCTCACAGACAGCTACATGTGATGCCTTCTTATCTACTCATTTGCAAAAGGGTATAAAAAGCCACCATTTTGTGAATAAAATCAGAAAGCATTTTCATAGCAGCAAGGCATGTTGTGATGTGTTTTCTCGGTGCACCCTTTGTTATTTTTAAGATAATTTGAACCCCCACAAGGACAGGATAGCCCCTTTGAGGCTACTTTCTATTACACAGGCATGGACCTCTCTCCTTCTGTACCAGTTGTTAGTTATCAATTTGTCACCTTTGTACTTGTTTCACCTATGTTATGTATGAAACCCAAATGTACAGCGCTCTGGATCCAAGGGTGCTCTAAAATAAATAATGATAATATTATAGGCAGGGTTTAGGTACTTATAGAGGCCAAATAGGCAGGCAGGGTTTAGGTATTTATAGAGGCCATATAAGCAGGCAAGGTTTAGGTACTTCTAGGGGCTATATAGGCAGGCAGGTTTTAGGTACTTATAGAGGCCATATTGGCAGGCAGGGTTTAGGTACTTATAGAGGCCATATAGGCAGGCAGGGTTTAGGTACTTATAGAGGCCATATAGGCAGGCAGGGTTTAGGTACTTCTAGGGGCTATATAGGCAGGCAGGGTTTAGGTACTTCTAGGGGCCATATAGGCAGGCAGGGTTTAGGTACTTCTAGGGGCCATATAGGAAGGCAGGGTTTAGGTACTTATAGACGCCATATAGGCAGCCAGGGTTTAGGTACTTCTAGGGGCCATATAGGCAGGCAGGGTTTAGGTACTTATAGAGGCCATATAGGCAGGGTTTAGGTACTTCTAGGGGCTATATAGGAAGGCAGGTTTTAGGTACTTCTAGGGGCCATATAGGCAGGCAGGGTTTAGGTACTTCTAGGGGCCATATAGGCAGGCAAGGTTTAGTTACTTATAGAGGCCATATAGGCAGACAGGATTTAGGTACTTATAGAGGCCATATAGGCAGGCAGGGTTTAGGTACTTCTAGGGGCCATATAGGCAGGCAGAGTTTAGGTATTTATAGAGGCTATATAGACAGGGAGGGTTTAGGTACTTCTAGGGGCCATATAGGCAGGCAGGGTTTAGGTACTTCTAGGGGCCATATAGGCAGGCAGGGTTTAGGTACTTCTAGGGGCCATATAGGCAGGCAAGGTTTAGGTACTTCTAGGGGCCATATAGGCAGGCAAGGTTTAGGTACTTCTAGGGGCCATATAGGCAGGCAGGGTTTAGGTACTTCTAGGGGCTATATAGGCAGGCAGGGTTTAGGTACTTCTAGGGGCTATATAGGCAGGCAGGGTTTAGGTACTTCTAGGGGCTATATAGGCAGGCAGGGTTTAGGTACTTCTAGGGGCTATATAGGCAGGCAGGGTTTAGGTACTTCTAGGGGCTATATAGGCAGGCATGGTTTAGGTACTTCTAGGGGCTATATAGGCAGCCAGGGTTTAGGTACTTCTATGGGCTATATAGGCAGCCAGTGTTTAGGTACTTCTAGGCGCTATATAGGCAGGCAGGGTTTAGGTACTTCTAGGGGCTATATAGGCAGGCAGGGTTTAGGTACTTCTAGAGGCTATATAGGCAGGCAGGGTTTAGGTACTTATAGAGGCCATATAGGCAGGCAGGGTTTAGGTACTTCTAGGGGCTATATAGACAGGCAGGGTTTAGGTACTTCTAGGGGCCATATAGGTAGGCAGGGTTTAGGTACTTCTAGGGGCTATATATGCAGGCAGGGTTTAGGTACTTCTATGGGCCGTATAGGCAGGCAGGGTTTAGGTACTTCTATGGGCCATATAGGCAGGCAGGGTTTAGTTACTTATAGAGGCCATATAGGCAGGCAGAGTTTAGGTACTTCTATGGGCCATATAGGCAGGCAGGGTTTAGGTACTTCTAGGGGCCATATAGGCAGGCAGGGTTTAGGTACTTCTGGGGGCCATATAGACAGGCAGGGTTTAGGTACTTCTAGGGGCTATATAGGCAGGCAGGGTTTAGGTACTTATAGAGGCCATATAGGCAGGCAGGGTTTAGGTACTTCTAGGGGCTATATAGGCAGGCAGGGTTTAGGTACTTCTAGGGGCTATATAGGCAGGCAGGGTTTAGGTACTTCTAGGGGCTATATAGGCAGGCAGGGTTTAGGTACTTATAGAGGCCATATAGGCAGGCAGGGTTTAGGTACTTATAGAGGCCATATAGGCAGGCAGGGTTTAGGTACTTCTAGGGGCTATATAGGCAGGCAGGATTTAGATATTTATAGAGGCCATATAGGCAGGCAGGGTTTAGGTACTTCTAGGGGCTATATAGGCAGGCAGGGTTTAGGTACTTCTATGGGCCATATAGGCAGGCAGGGTTTAGTTACTTATAGAGGCCATATAGGCAGGCAGAGTTTAGGTACTTCTATGGGCCATATAGGCAGGCAGGGTTTAGGTACTTCTAGGGGCCATATAGGCAGGCAGAGTTTAGGTAGTTATAAAGGCATTTAGGCAGCAGGGTTTAAATTACTTATAGTGGCCATCTAGGCAGGCAGAGTTTAGGTACTTCTATGGGCCATATAGGCAGGCAGGGTTTAGGTACTTCTAGGGGCCATATAGGCAGGCAGAGTTTAGGTATTTATAAAGGCCATTTAGGCAGGCAGGGTTTAGGTACTTCTAGGGGCCATATAGGCAGGCAAGGTTTAGGTACTTATAGAGGCCATATAGGCAGGCAGGGTTTAGGTACTTCTGGGGGCCATATAGACAGGCAGGGTTTAGGTACTTCTAGGGGCTATATAGGCAGGCAGGGTTTTTAGGTACTCTTTGGGGCTATATAGGCAGGCAGGGTTTAGGTACTTCTAGGGGCTATATAGGCAGCCAGGGTTTAGGTACTTCTATGGGCTATATAGGCAGGCAGGGTTTAGGTACATATAGACGGAATATAGGCGGGCAGGGTTTTGGTAGTTCTGGGGGCTATATAGGCAGGCAGGGTTTAGGTACTTCTAGGGGTCATATAGGGAGGCAGGTTTAGGTACTCTAGGGCTATATAGGCAGGCAGGGTTTAGGTACTTCTAGGGGCCATATAGGCAGGCAGAGTTTATGTACTTATAGAGGCCATATAGGCAGGCAGGGTTTAGGTACTTCTAGGGGCTATATAGGCAGGCAGGGTTTAGGTACTTCTAGGGGCTATATAGGCAGGCAGGGTTTAGGTACTTCTATGGGCCATATAGGCAGGCAGGGTTTAGGTACTTCTAGAGGCCATATACGCAGGCAGGGTTTAGGTACTTCTAGGGGACTTATAGGCAGGCAGGGCTTAGGTACTTGTAGGGGCTATATAGGCAGCAGGGTTTTAGTTACTTCTATGGGCTATATAGGCAGGCAGGGTTTAGGTACTTCTAGTGGCCATAGAGGCAGCCAGGGTTTAGGTACTTCTAGGGGCCATATAGGCAGGCAGGGTTTAGGTACTTCTAGGGGCTATATAGGCAGGCAGGGTTTAGGTACTTCTAGGGGCCATATAGGCAGGCAGGGTTTAGGTACTTATAGAGGCCATATAGGCAGGCAGGGTTTAGGTACTTATAGAGGCCATATAGGCAGGCAGGGTTTAGGTACTTCTAGGGGCTATATAGGCAGGCAGATTTTAGGTACTTCTAGGGGCTATATAGGCAGGCAGGGTTTAGGTACGTATAGGGGCCATATAGCCAGGCAAGGTTTAGTTACTTATAGAGGCCATATAGGTAGGCAGGTTTTAGGTACTTCTAGGGGCCATATAGGCAGACAGGGTTTAGGTACTTCTAGGGGCCATATAGGCAGGCAGAGTTTAGGTATTTATAAAGGCCATATAGGCAGGCAGGGCTTAGACAGGCTTAATTAATGTTATAAAGGCCATATAGGCAGGCAGGGTTTAGGTACTTCTAGGGGCTATATAGGCAGGCAGGGTGTAGGTACTTCTAGGGGCTATATAGGCAGGCAGGGTTTAGGTACTTCTAGGGGCTATATAGGCAGCCAGGGTTTAGGTACTTCTAGGGGCTATATAGGCAGCCAGGGTTTAGGTACTTCTAGGGGCTATATAGGCAGCCAGGGTTTAGGTACTTCTAGGGGCTATATAGGCAGCCAGGGTTTAGGTACTTCTAGGGGCTATATAGGCAGGCAGGGTTTAGGTACTTCTAGGGGCCATATAGGCAGGCAAGCTTTAGGTACTTCTAGGGGCCATATAGGCAGGCAGGGTTTAGGTACTTCTAGGGACCATATAGGCAGGCAGGGTTTAGACAGGCTTAATTAATGTTATAAAGGCCATATAGGCAGGCAGGGTTTAGGTACTTCTAGGGGCTATATAGGCAGGCAGGGTTTAGGTACTTCTAGGGGCTATATAGGCAGGCAGGGTTTAGGTACTTCTAGGGGCTATATAGGCAGGCAGGGTTTAGGTACTTCTAGGGGCTATATAGGCAGGCAGGGTTTAGGTACTTCTAGGGGCTATATAGGCAGCCAGGGTTTTGGTACTTCTAGGGGCTATATAGGCAGGCAGGGTTTAGGTACTTCTAGGGCTATATAGGCAGGCAGGGTTTAGGTACTTCTAGGGGCCATTTAGGCAGGCAGGGTTTAGGTACTTATAGAGGCCATATAGGCAGGCAGGGTTTAGGTACTTATAGAGGCCATATAGGCAGGCAGGGTTTAGGTACTTCTAGGGGCTATATAGGCAGGCAGATTTTAGGTACTTCTAGGGGCTATATAGGCAGGCAGGGTTTAGGTACTTATAGGGGCCATATAGGCAGGCAAGGTTTAGTTACTTATAGAGG
The DNA here is from genome assembly GCA_025379985.1 of Phyllomedusa bahiana. NCBI lineage: Eukaryota > Metazoa > Chordata > Amphibia > Anura > Hylidae > Phyllomedusa > Phyllomedusa bahiana. Next base: position 197,508 of record JAODAL010001878.1, read on the forward strand.
CCATATAGGTAGGCAAGGTTTAGGTACTTCTAGGGGCCATATAGGCAGGCAGGGTTTAGGTACTTCTAGGGGCCATATAGGCAGGCAGAGTTTAGGTATTTATAAAGGCCATATAGGCAGGCAGGGCTTAGGTACTTCTAGGGGCCATATAGGCAGGCAAGCTTTAGGTACTTCTAGGGGCCATATAGGCAGGCAGGGTTTAGGTACTTCTAGGGACCATATAGGCAGGCAGGGTTTAGACAGGCTTAATTAATGTTAAAAAAAATAAGAAATCACTTACTCTCCTGCCCCACGATCCCTCGATGCAAGCAGCTCAGCTCACGGTCAGTCTCTGTGTTCCGCGTGGGCAGCGCGATGATATGACCTCATCACGCCATCCACGTCAGCACTGTGGACCAGCGCCTGGTAGGCTTAAGGCCTTAGGCCTATCAGGCAAAGTAGCAGAGCGGAGCGCCAGAGGCTAAGACCGGGCAGTCCTGCCTTTGAACGCTCGGGACAGATGGACCAGACATTCAGAGGTAGGATGCGCCGGGCCCCACAGTGAACTATTTTGTTCATTGCCAGCGGGTGCAGAAGTGGAGTCACCAGGGTGGCAGAAGCACTAGCAGCTGCCATGGGGCCCGGGCCCCCTAAGAACCCGGACTGCGTAGCAGCTGCAACATCTGCTACCCCGGTAGTTACGCCCCTGGTTGTACTATAGTTGTGGCAGTTTCTGTATCTTAGCTCACGTTCACGCACAATGGTATTGCAGATTCTGCCCCACAAATCCACTGCAAGTCGCAGTGCGCTTTATATTGACCCACATATAGCGTCAATGCACGTGGGATATATCTGTCCAAAAATCCTCCACGGATTCCAGTATCAGCCATATGGATGGGATCTCACGAAGCTCATGCCCACATGGCAGTAACTTATGAAAAATAAGCTGAAGTGTTGATAGTTAAACCCACAGCATGTAAATTTCTAGCTCGGATTTATTGTGGATTTTCCCTATTGACTCCAGTGGGGTAAAATCCACACAATCTGTTGCAGATTTTTACCTGCAGATTTTCTCTGGAAAATTTCTGCAGTAAATCCATCCTGTGTGCATTCACCCGTAGCGGGGCGAATCAACACAGAACGGTGAGCATGCTGCGGGTTATCAATCTCGCTGATAAGCTGCAGGTTTTACCCTTTCAACATTTAGGGTGCTTTCACACAGTCCATTTTTTGTGCAGCAATGTACAGCACTAATTGCTGTGCCTTCCTGCACAAAAAATGCATTGAAAAACGCACAAAAAATGCACTATGTGAAAGCACCCTTAGCAAAAACCTTCTGGCAATCACGACCGCAGCGTTCAAATGAATTAGGAACGGTGCGCGGGGTTCTGAGCAGTTACCAAAGTAGCCAGAGGAAGGGGTGTAAAGACTCGTGTACCCCGCTGTAAAACTTCAGTTTGGGCCCGCCTACCCCCAGACAATGGTAGTGGGTCATTACTTTTTAACAACAGGTTCCCTAGTTGGCGTGACAGATATCTGCGGTGAAGCGTGGCGTGAATAATTCTTTCTATTTAAAAGCATCGTCCAATAGAAGAAGATTAATTTCAAATGGGGTCAGGCGGCATAAAAAAAAATACAAGTTATACAAGTACAGGTAGTCCCCAGGTTATGAACGGGATAGGGATTGTAGATTTGTTCTTAAGTTGAATTTGTATTTAAGTCGGAACAGGTATATTTGTTAAATGTAACACCAGTACAAAAGGTTTTTTTTTAGTTTTGGATAGTGAAGGGAAGTTTTTACATTTGTTTTGCTATTTGTGCCCTTGTTAAGAAGATTTCACCTCATTTTCACCTCATGTGTTTCTGTGACATGCTGGAATTTTTTGTTCCACAGCTGTGGAACATGGAACTACAAGTGCCAGCATGCCCCATAAGTCTCCGTATGTAACTAGGGAACAGATGTAAGTCATAGTTACATAGTTAGTACGGTTGAAAGAAGACACATGTCCATCAAGTTCAACCAAGGGTGGGGAAAATGTGGGTGATGGGAGAGAGACAAGGACATTAAGCCCAGCCTCACCACTGGTTAATGCCCTGGAACCCACAAGGCAAGAACCAATCTGCTCCCGTGTAGACCGTATCTCTGACCCCAGAGGCTCCACCAGCCAGATCCAGAATTTTACATGGCTACATACGCATTAATATTCTTTAGTTCCAGGTAGGTACTTCTAGGGGCTATATAGGCAGGCAGGGTTTAGGTACTTCTAGGGGCTATATAGGCAGGCAGGGTTTAGGTACTTCTAGGGGCCATATAGGCAGGCAGGGTTTAGGTACTTATAGAGGCCATATAGGCAGGCAGGGTTTAGGTACTTCTAGGGGCCATATAGGCAGGCAGGGTTTAGGTACTTCTAGGGGCTATATAGGCAGGCAGGGTTTAGGTACTTCTAGGGGCCATATAGGCAGGCAGGGTTTAGGTACTTATAGAGGCCATATAGGCAGGCAGGGTTTAGGTACTTCTGGGGGCCATATAGACAGGCAGGGTTTAGGTACTTCTAGGGGCTATATAGGCAGGCAGGGTTTAGGTACTTCTAGGGGCTATATAGGCAGGCAGGGTTTAGGTACTTCTAGGGGCTATATAGGCAGGCAGGGTTTAGGTACTTCTAGGGGCTATATAGGCAGGCAGGGTTTAGGTACTTCTAGGGGCTATATAGGCAGGCAGGGTTTAGGTACTTCTAGGGGCTATATAGGCAGCCAGGGTTTAGGTACTTCTAGGGGCTATATAGGCAGGCAGGGTTTAGGTACTTCTAGGGGCTATATAGGCAGGCAGGGTTTAGGTACTTCTAGGGTTTAGGGAACAGATGTAAGTCATAGTTACATAGTTAGTACGGTTGAAAGAAGACACGTGTCCATCAAGTTCATCAAGTTCAACCAAGGGAAAATGTGGGTGATGGGAGAGAGACAAGGACATTAAGCCCAGCCTCACCACTGGTTAATGCCCTGGAACCCACAAGGCAAGAACCAATCTGCTCCCTTGTAGACCGTATCTCTGACCCCAGAGGCTCCACCAGCCAGATCCAGAATTTTACATGTCTACATACGCATTAATATTCTTTAGTTCCAGGTAGGTATCTAAGCTTTTTTGAAACTCTCTAACAGTTCCTGCCGTGACCAGCTCCTCAGGCAGGCTAAATTTCCCCGATTCACAGTTCTTACAGTGAAGAACGCTCTTCCCCCTCTGGAGATTGAATCCTATTTTCTCTAGTCGAAGGGAATGTCCCCTTATCTTTTGAGGGGGCTTCACTTGAAATAATTTTTCCCCATACTTTTTGTAGGAACCACTTATATATTGTGGGGATTCAACTCAGTGGTAATAGAAATAACAATGTCCTCGGCACACGTGGAGCACTTTTGGCTTTTATTTAGCCACAGTTCATTTTATGTAAAAAAAAACAACACGGCTTAACTTCAGCCTTGAAATGGGAAACAAACACAGTTTTCATGTGTATCACTCAACATTCATAGAAATCCACCCACGTGTTCCTTCCTCACCCATCTTGGGGAAATTGTGCACACGGTAATTGCAGGGCATGGAGCCCCTCCTTTCATCCAACCTTCCCTCTCAGTGTCAGAAAACCAAAACCGACTGACTGAGCACGACACCCCTCTGCCTCTCTCCCTGATTTCTCCAGACTTTCCTGCTTAAGTAGGGTCCTGGCCACAAAACTCTGGGGGCGCTACGCACGGAGGTCGTTGGTATAGGGACAGGATACCTGGAGTCAGTCCACCCACCCTACCTTTGGACTTCTGCCAATAAAAGCCATTGGCCCGGATGACCGCTATTTAATGGGGCCAGTCATACTACTAGGAATAAACCAAACAGTCCAGTACCCTAAGCAATACTGACATCACTGATCAGGCTTTATTAGTTCACTGGTCCGAGATCAGGAACCTCGGTGACACGTATCTTGCCATCCAGGACGGCACCTCGTGCCTTTACAATATTTGATATAGAATTATCTGTCCCCCGAAGCCGTCCTTTTCTCAAGACTAACCAAATTCTATTCTACTAACCTCTTCTCATAACTAAGATGCTCCATTTCCCCATATAAGTTTTGGTTGCCTCGTCTTTGTACTCTCTCTATCTCCATTAATCTCTTCTAATAAATTGGGGCCCAGAACTAAACAGCATATTCTAAGTGAGGACTCCTCACTCCCACCCCGCAACCAATGCTTTGTACAGCGTAGAAATGACATCCTTGTCCCGCGAGTCCATGCCTCTTCTAATACACGCCAATATCTTACTTGCCGTCTAGAGGCAGCTGATTGACATTGGCATGCTGTCTGTAGTCTATGTATCTACAAGAACAAAACCAGAATCTTTCTCATTAATCGATTCTCCAAGTTTTTCTCCCCCTAGGACAGTATCATTGGGCCTGTAAATTATTTCTTCTCCTCCCAGATGGCAGAACCTTACATTTATCCACATTGAACCCCATTTGCCAAGTGGAAATTCCCAGAGCACTCAGTTGTGTCCCATGGGGGTCTGCTTGCAATTTATGAGTATCTTCCATAGATTGCACTACCCACATAGCTTGGTGTCAGTCTGCAAAAATAGAAAACGTGGCTAGCGATTCCGTCCACTACAGCTCGTAATCAAATACTAAATAAGAGGGGACCTACTACTGCTACTCGTGATCCCTGCGGCACAACACTCACAACTGAAGACGCACTCAGAGTAGGAGTCATATTTTTACAACCCAGACTCCTCTGAGTAGCGAAACTCACCAGTTTTTAATCAATTACACACTGTTGATCTCTAACCCCAGTGATTCTAATTACCCCAACAAAACGCTTAATCGGTACAGTGTCCAAATGCCTTTTGCCCAAAGCTCGTAGAAAACACAATATCCCCGAGCTGCCACCGCTATCCAGACTTCTACTCAACCTCTTCATAAAAAGAAATCAGATGGTCTGACAGCTCTGGATCCTTAGTAAACTCCATGCTGGAAATCACTAATAATATGTGATTTCAACAACTCCTGTACAATAGTCCCTAAATGAGCGCCCTTCAAACATTTTTCCCCCAACAAGATATTAAACTTACTGGTCGATATAATTACCTGGGCAAAACTTGAACCTTTTTTGATAGATGGGAATACATTGCTTTGCGCCAGTCATCCTGGTACTATATCCATACACCAGGGAATCTCTAAATATTCATGTACAGGGGCACAGAGATAACCGAGCTTGAGCTCTTAAGAACTCTTCGGTGAATGCCATCTAGGGCCTGGAGCCTTGTTCGTCATTCAATTTTTTTTTTACTTGGCGTTGACTTTTGTCTACACTGGAGCAATTAAATTAATAGCAGATGATGTGATTAACAAGTACTGCCAAGCAACCTAACTTCTGCACTTTGGCCCACCCCCATCAACTACTAATTCATTGATATATATACTACTAGTTGCTGAAGAAGCCGTATTTAAGTTCGCGTCTCCTCTCTTGGTCACCAGTGACCAGCTTCCCCATCACAGGTTTTACAGGGCCCTACTGCTCTGTACTTCGGCTTTTTGGCATTTATATGCTTAAGAGAATTTTTAGGGGTTATTCTTGCAGTCTCTTGGCCAGTCTCCCTGCTCTTTATTTTTGAATTTTTAGCTGCTGCTTTTATCACTTTTTTACAGATTTTTATTAAGCTCTCTATTAATTTTTCAAGGCTAATGACTTAATATTATTTAAATGCCTCTTTTTTTATTAATTGCCCTCTTAACAGAAGGTAGAAGCCATGTTTTGGTTTTTATGTTTTAGGTCGGCCTATACCTTGTCGGGTCGGCGAAAATACATTTTTGGGGTCACGAAAACGCCATATGAATATATTTTGCAATAAATTTCCCCAAAATATATTTAAAGCTCCCCCACTAGGGCTTGCTATTATCACCATTCTGCTAATATCTGCTCCCCAGTCTATGGTCCTGTATTGCATCCTCAATAAGGAAAATTTGGCCCTTTTAAAATTAAGATGTTTTTTGCTTCCCGCTCTTTTTTTCTTTTTTGCAGTTTACACTAAAATGAAAATTATATTATGGTCACATTACCAGATTTTCAGAAACCGTGACGCTCCAACGAGTTCAGCTTTGTTAGAAATGACCAATCGCAACAGAGACATCACTTCTAGTGGGTTCCTCCACAAACTGCCCCATAAAATTATCCTCTAACAGATGAGGAACTACCTTCCCTTTTCAAGTTTGATGGGCAGAACCGTGATCCCAGTCAATGCCTGGGAAATTCAAGTCACCCCATTTATTATCACTGCGCTGTGTTCTTCTAGCTTCCCTCAGTGATGTTGGGTCTATAGATTACAACCAAAAGTAATATTTTCTGTATTATTCCCCCCCTTGTATTTCCAACCCACAATGTTCCACATCATCAAGCTACTCCACCCCAGTATTACCTCTTTAACATTCTGCCATTCATATTACTCCTTACAATACAACACATCCTCCTCCCCTCCTGTTCGCACTGTCTTTCACCTAAATAGACTTAATAACCTTGAAGGTTTTGACTTCCATCAATGCTGGTGTCCCAGCCATGGTTCAGCAATACCTACCACATCAATCGAGCACCTCTACAACAAGCACCTCAAGTTCCCCCATTTTGGTTGCAAAGACTTCTAGCATTTGTGAATAGACATTTTAGTTCCCTTCCAGTTTATCACTTTCCGTCAACGTTTTTTTAGGATTGGTATCTACACATGTTCATCTAAGACGGCAGAGGGAATCATACATTACCCCGGAACGGTGTAAGTCAGGGATTGCCTGTAAAGCGTCTAACACCCTTTCCTTCCCCCTCCAGAAAGAAAATTATTTTTGTGGGGGACAGAAAAAAAAATGCCTTCATTTTTTGGGGTTTAGTTTTTGTTGGCGTTTACACCGTGCCTGACTCACAAGAAATTTCCATTCACTCTGTCTTCTCAGGCTTGTGGGTGTTACTATATACTGATTAGCAAATCAGCTATCTGACCCTGACCAGTACGGGAGAGCTAATCTTCATTAAACAAAGCTACTGTGAGCAATGAATACAGTGTCCTCATCTTAAACAGGTGTTAATCTTGTTAGGGGATGTTCACACAATGTTTTTTCCGTAAAACTTATTGAAAAACACTGCGTAAAACGTATCCAAACACATGCTCAGTGTGCTGCGTGTTTGGATATGTTTTCTGTGCAGCAGAGACACACCCTATAGTTTAAAATAGGGCGTCTGATGTGTAAAACAGATCAAGAATTGAAATGTCAAATCTTTGATCGAATCTGTTAAATGCATCCGAAAGACTCATGTAAAACACGTATCATCTGAACGATGATATGTGTTCTACAATGAAATGAATATAAATCACACTGAGCATTGTTAGATACATGTTTGATTCTGTTTTTGAGTTCGAAAAACATAATCAAACACGTATCTAAAAACCGCCGTGTGAACATCCACTTAGAGTTAATTACTTTTTCTTTGGAGCTCAGTCCCATCACTCCCTGCCCTCTGCTCTGCCAGCTAATCAGATAACAGACATCCATATGGTATGCAGGTTATTATAGCAACCTATGAGCACTCAAAAGCACATACTCTAAAGGGCGACATGTATAAAAAAAGGGCGCATAAAAATAGGCTAGAATGTGCCTGATGTATGAACCTGCTCTACAGCGGGTCATAAATGAGGTGCATTCCAGCGCTCGGGCGACAGTTCGGTTCAGGTAGACCACTTTGAAAGTGATATACCTGTTCTAACTGTAATGCACCCAGAAATGCCGTAGCGAAGCTATAAATCTATAGCTTCCCTACAGTTCTAGTGTGCCTCGCCTTTGAAAATGTATGAACGGGGCTGTGTCTGATATCGGGCTGTAAAGACACAAGATATCTGGCGCAGCCGCGTTCATACATGTTGCCCAAAATGCTCTTATCTCATGACTAAAATCAACAAAGAAATATATTTAGTAAAAGTCTTTATTTAGCAGTCCCTTCATGTTGGAAGCTAATCTTTGTAGTTAGCAAACCCCTTTAGGCTATGTCTCCACTGCAATGAAAACGATCTTATTTTTGGCGGTTTAGGATTCTAAAACCGCCAAAAATACGATCGTTCAGGCAGCCCATAGACATTAATAGAAAAAACGATCTGTATTCTACATAGGTCGTCTTTTCTCTGTTTGCCTTCTGGCACCGGCGTATTATACAACATGTTGTATAATACGCCGGTGCTTTGAGTTTTTTCGGCGTCTCCCCATACAATCAATTGTATGGGCCAACGCAAAAAGAGAACGCTGTGTTTTTGTGAAAAAAAACGTGAAAAAAAAAACGGGGTTGTCATCTAAAAAAAAATGATGTTTTGGGGCCCATTTTTTTTTCGATGCAGGGGGGGGACCTAGCCTAATTGACATTTATCTTATTCGCCATCAGATGTCACGGGGGCCAAAAAAAACCACTTTTAATCACCGCATTCACCACTAATATGACTAATACCACCATAATTACTGACGATATCAACCAAAAATCAATAAAACCATTACAAAGAACAATAAGCCCCCAATTCACTCCCTATATAACAAAATACCACTGTACTAATCTGCCCCAACCAGTATCCCAAGCCCAAAATATTCCCAAATACTACCACATCATCCCCACATGTCAAACCAAAAAGAAGAAAAAAACCCCTCATACTGAACCACTGTACGTAACTGGGGGGTATTGGGGGCATTGCTACCATATGTTAACCATTTATTGGTAATTCCCAGTGCCATTACATGCTGGGACTCACAGGTGACGTCTTCTATGACTAAAGTCATTCACTTTTCCTCTTCTTCTCCATCTGGTGCAGACCACCATGACAACTTCTCCCCAAACCATTAAACTTTCCCCGCAGAATTTTTCCCAAAAATTAGTGTGGTTTTAACGGGTCTTGCAGTTATAGTTTTTTTAAGTATGGTTGGCCAAGGCGAATTTACAATGCCTGTGATGGGCCCATAACTTTCACTTTGCTTGCCAAGCCGGAAAAATGACATGTCCCTACTTTTCTTCGCCGCGAATAAAACCGTCGGGAAAAAGCAGGGAATCAAAGATTCAGTGAACTAGAATTACCATAGTTGCAGGCATGTATCTGGGGTGTATTACAGAACAATACGGCAAATACCGCAAAGACTCAGTGTGAACATACTCTTACACTCCTCAGTTTTCCAGTACTACTCTACCAATTCTCACCTTTTTACAAACTTCCCATTCCAAGCGCCCCTAATGATAAAAATGTCCTCCTTGGTGCCCCACATAATAGTTATACTCCATCCAGTGAAAGTGCCCCCAGCCGATTATAGGGCCCCATTTGTGCCACTAATAGGCAGGTACACAACCCATATAGTAGGCAGACCCCCAAATTAGGACAGGCAAATAGGTAGATGCTACTTTTAAATATGTTAGAACATCAATTAGACAGATAAGTTGCAGATGCTTCCTATTAACTACGTCTCCCCTTGGTATGTAAGCCCCTCATTAGGTATATAGGTATGTAAGCCCCCTTCAGGTAAATAAGCCCCCTTAGGTAGATAGGCAGGTAGATAGGTAAACCCTCATGAGGTAGGTAAATCCCCTCAGTAGGTAGGTAAATAAATAGGTTTCCGCTATATAGGGTTTTAGAGTACCACAAAAGGGAGGTACTTTTAAATTTCCCCGTAATAGGTTGGGTTTAGGGCTCCCCAGAGGTGGTAATACTAGGTTTCCCCTCCGGGGAGGGAAAGGTTTTTGGGATACCCCAGTAGGTAGGTTGGTATATAGGGTCCCTTCCAGTAGGTTGGTAGCTACATAGGCCCCCCAGAAGGTAGGTATTTAGGACCCCTCACCTATATAATTTGCCCCAGTAGGTAGGTAGATATACAGGGCCCCCTATTAAAAAGAAAAAAAAAAAATCAACCTTCCCTGTTCCCCACCGAACACTTCCTTAGGGCTTAGGGCCTAGTACAGACAGCGGCACGATGCACTATGCCGTTGCTGGATCTATGTAACCCATCGATGAAGCTTTGTGTGAGTGTGGCCTATGGGCCCCCTAAACTCAAGGGCCCAGTCGCCAGTGCGACTGCTGTGAAACATGTAATAATGCCACTGGACAGAATCCTAATGAAGGTTTCCATAGCTGCCCTACTGTTCCTATAGTCAGGAAGTAATAGGAGCACCACAGTGCTCCACAGATTTTTTATTTTTACTACATTAAATTTTAAATTTATTTTTGCTGCTCTCACCCTTTATTCTACATACAGCAAGAGCCAGCACTGCCCAGGTCTTGCTTGGATCTGTGGTGCACCAAGCAAGATCGCTCACATAGTTTTTATTTAGTGACATGCTATTCTAATGACTTTTATTTCCAGCCTATCTTTTGCCTTTACACATGTTTGGCACATTAGTTTCGTTATGCGCCAAAGACACAGGCGAGGTGCGGGGAACTTTAGACACCATTTTTAAGCGCACAAAACCACTTTCATACATTCAGGCGCATTATACACTGAATACGAGAAGCAATAATTCACTTTTAAAACACCTTCCCTTCATATTTCTCCTCAAAGTCGGCGCATTACACTCTATGCCCATGCAAAGTTGCGCGCATTAAGACAAAAATCTTCAAAACTGTCGTATTTCTACACCTCTTCAAGTTTTTCATTAGAACTGGGTTGTTGGCACCAAGTAAAAAAACTCAAAAAATAACTCAACACACAGCCATCAATGTCTAAACCATAGGCAACAAAAGTCAGTACACCTCTAAGTGAAAATGCAATTGTGCCTAATGTCAATATTTTGTGTGGCCACCCTTATGTTACAGCATTGCCTTAACTCTAACATCCACCAGCTTTGTGATGTCGTCATGGAAGAGTGGGGCATGATTCCAGTGGCAACTTGTGAAGCTCTATTGAACGCCATGCCCAAGCGCCGCCCTCCTCATTCAAATGCAGGGCCAGATTGCACCCAGCAACGAGTAGCCGGCGGAGAGAATTTCTCATAACAGGTCTACCCCTTTAAGACAGTGCTGGAAAATTATGGTGGCCACAGAAAATATTGACACTTTGGGCACAATTTGTCCATTTTCATTTAGGGGTGTACTGACTTTTGTTACCAGGGGTTTAGACATTGATGGCTGTGTGTTGCATTATTCTGAGGGCTCGCCAAATTGACACTGTTATACAAGCTGTACACTGAGTACTTTATCTTATATCAGATATAATACAATATTTACAAAAATGTGAGGGGTGTACTCACTTTTGTGAGATACTGTAATTAGTATCAGCATTTCCGTAAAAGTCTGATCTAATAAAATATTCATCCTGTACATTGAACACGGTACAAGAATAAAAAATTCAAAATTGTGTTTTTTTTGTGATTTCTTGATCCCAAAAAATAATTGGCTAAAAAGCAATCAAAAAGTCGCAACTATCAGAATATGGTACTTCTGACTGGAAGTCAATAGATGGAAATACAAAAAAAGGTATTGGAAATTGAGCTGTAGTGCAAATTTAAAAAATAGAGAATATTATTTAGTTTAAGTACTAAAACATAATGACATCTCTACACATTTGGTGTCACCAGAATCGTACTGACCTGCAGTATGCAGATAACACATCATGTTGTACAGTGATGTACTCCATTGTATTACACCAACGATCTAATGATCACTGAGTGTAGTCTCCTGTGGGGACAAGTCAAAACAAGTTAAAATAAGTGTCATAAAAAATTAAAAGTGAAAAGCACACATACCACCCTTTTACCAATAAAAATAACAATAACTCTAAGATCAAAAATAAAAAATTATACATATTTGGTATCTATGCATCCATAACGAACTAGCCTATAAATCTATCATTTTATTTAACCTGCACGATGAACAGTGTAAAAAAAAACAATGGCAGAATTGTAATTTTTTTCCATCCCCCGGAATAAAAAGCGATCAAGAATTTATATAAATCTCAAGGGGGTAACAATGAACAATGTCACTTGGTCACACAAAAAAGAAGCCCTTACACAGCTCTGTATACAGAAAAATAAAAAAGTGATGTCTACCAGTAGATAGCAATACTTAAATATTGTTTTACACAATAGAAACATATGTTACAACATAAAAAGCTATCTAACTTGTGTATCGCTGCAATCGTACCTCCCCACGGAGTAAAACTAGTATGTGATTTATACCACACAGTGAGGGCTGTAAAACATAAAAAACACTAACAGGTTTGCTGTATTTTCTTCAGTCTGCCCCATCAAAAACAAATTAAGAAGCAAATAAAAAGTCGTGTCCCCTCAAAACAGTACCAATGAAAACGTCAACTCATCCCGCAAAAAACAAGCCCTTAAAGGAGTTGTCTCATGACTGGATTTACCTTCCTTGTGCTTTCAAAAGATGGAGTTTGAAATCAGGGCGGGACACGGCTTCCCGAGTCCCTCCCCCCCCCCTTCATCTGGGTGACTCATGCTGCCCCTGCTCCCGATGCTAAAACAGCATTGAAGGGAGAACATCCAAATCACTTTCTTTTCCCCTTTGCTCCCTTCAATGAAACCACCGCAGGGGCTTTTGCTGGGTCCTAAAACACCCGGGGGGCCCACCCCTCGGTCTGTTTTGCTCAAGGGTAGGGGTTAACCGGCACTTTTTATCCATGGGAAACTGGGGCAAATGTTTTTTTACAGAAAGTGTATTTTCCGTCGTTTTTTTTCCCCACATAGTCCACTAATCCTTTAGTTTTACTTCAGCAGGCAGTGTATATGAAATCAGCACTGACAAAAATTTTTTTCCAAAACCCTCTAAATAAAAATACACATAATACCCCTAAATAACAGTCATACAGGTACCCAATATCACACCTATACATGAGCAAACATACCAAGTATGATTGTTACTAAAGAAAATCCTACAATCCAAACCCAAATAATTTTACTGTTTAAAGGGCCCAAATAATATTTTTACCATGAACAAATCAAAAAGAATGTGACTACCGCTCTAAACGTGCTCTGAAATATAACCTACCATACAGTGACCAAGTTGGAATTTACTAGCTGCATTAGGTTTGCAGACTTAAAAGTATACATGCATTTTTGCATAAAGTGTTTAAAGGGAGACGTTTTTGATTGGAGTCATTCTCTTTTTTTTTTTCTCAATTCACCCCCAACCGCCATGATAAATTCTTCGAAAACCACCGTCTCTGCAGAATTTACCCACAAAAATTTTAAATACCACTTAAAGCATATTCCACCGGGGGGTGGTGTTATATACCTCCTACCTATTGGGGGCCTATATCAGGTTCTCCCCACCCTCCACAGCAACCTGCTTTTAATAGAAAAGCCAAATGCCTGTGTAGGGGGTTAGGAGTCAACCCTTATTCCTTATGTAATTTTGCCCCCAGATGGTAAGGGGGTATAAACTCCCCCCCCCCCCAGTAGGTGTAGGGCTATATAGGCCCCTCAAAATAGACAGGTAGCCAGCCCCCAAATAAGTCCCCCTAAATCCCCCCAGTAAGTAGGTAGACAATTTGGTCCCCCCAAACAAGTAGGTAGCACTTTTAATAGCTAGGAAAGGGAAATAAGTCCCCTTTACTAGTGGGTTGGTAGTTATATAGGGCCCACAATGAAGGGGTTTTTTTAGGGGCCTCCCCTAGGGTGGGGAAAAATTAGGGCCCCCCATATATTATATAGGGCCCCTAGAATTGGTAAAGGATATAGTCCCCCCATTAGGTTGATAGGTATATTCTTTCCGAGTAGTTTGGGTAGTCTATAGATTCCCAAGTAGGCAGATAAGAACCCATTATTTTTGGACCCCCAATTTGGTAGGTATAGGGCCTCCCCAGTTGTAGGTAGCAGGGTTTTCCCTTCACATTGTAGGGAAAAATAGGCTCCCCAGATATAATAGAATAGGCCCCAAAGATATGGTAGGTATAGGGCCACCAGAATTTGGAAGGCACAGTACCCTCCCGTATATAGGGGACATAAATCCCCCAATGTCTAGGTAAACATAGGTCCCCTATCTAAAAAGTAGGGAAGGGGCCCCCGTATATAGATGGCATAGGTACACCAAAATCAGAAGGGATAGGTCCCCCCCTACATAGGGAGGCAAGTTCTCCCCGTAATAGTAAACATTTGTCCCCCCGTAATAGGTAAAGCATAGGGCCCCCAGTCATAGTAGGGAAATTTTTTCAGAGAATAGGTAAGCATAGGTCCCCCCAGTATATAGGTAAGCAAGGTCCCCCCCGTAATAGGTGGCAAGGGCCCCACTAAAAGGGAGGGTAGGCCCCGTACTTGTAGGGAAAAGGCCCCCCTACTAGGTAGGCATAGGTCCCCCCATACTTGGTAGGGATAGTCCCCCCAGTACATAGGTAGGCATGGTCCCCCCAATCATGGGAGGCATAGGTCCCCCATACTAGGTAGGCTAGGGCCCCCCAGACATATGGCCCTGGGGCCCCCCCAATACAAGGTAAATAGGGCCCCCATACATAGATAGGCATAGGTCCCCCCCATAATAGGTAGGGAGGATCCCCAGTAAAAGGCAGGGATGGTCCCCCCCCCTATATAGGGAGGCATAGGTCTCCCCCGTACTAGGGAGGAAGGTCCCCCAAAAGGTAGGCATAGTCCCCCAATACTGGTAGGCATAGGGTTCCCCCCCAAAACAAGGAGGCATAGGTCCCCCCAGAAATAGGGACATGGATCCCCCAGATTTTAGGGAGGCCCTGTTCCCCCCCTTACATAGGGAGGCATAGTTCCCCACATTATATAGCTGCACAGGTCCCCACATTATAGACATAGGTCCCCCCATATTAGCTAGGCATTTGCTCCCCCCAGTATATTGGTAACACTCCCCCCCAGTAAAAAGGAGGCATAGGTCCCCCCATTGTGGGTCGCTCTGTGGGTTTCCCTACCCATAGAGCGACAGTCTAAGTTAAAATTTTTTCGGCTTTTTTGGGTCAAATATGCAATGCTGACCCCGATCTATCAATATAACTTAGACTGATTGCACTCGTGGGTTTCCCCGACACATTAAATTGATCAGGTTTTGGGTCTGCATTTTATATTTTACAAAAAGCATCAAATTTAACCTTTTGACTGTCGCTCTGTGGGTCAAGGGGACCCCCCGAGCTGATAGTTATTCTTTTTAAATTATATTGCCCACAACAGTAAGAAATTTATTTCATCCAGCCTGAGCCTGCCCAGCCCCCCGCCCAACTATAAATACCTGTTTGACCGGGTTTTTCTGGCGGGGACTCAGGGTGGAGGAGGAGCAGTAGCGCCGGCGCTCCCAGGCTTGCTGAAGCACCCCTCTCCCCCGACCCCCCGCAGTGCGCATAAATACAAAGCCCCCGGGGGACGCCAGCGGGGAAGTTAGTGTGCGCCGCGTGTGTGTCCGGGGGCCCCGTTCTTAGAAGCGCCGCTCTTCCCCCCCACCCGCCATGCGCATAACTACAAAAGTCCCGAGCCGGGAGCCCGGGGCTAGTAGCGCCGAGTAGTTTTGTCCCGGGCCCCCATTTTTCTGTAACAACAATGGGCGGCGCTACTGTAAATTTTATGGGCTGGCGGGGTTAGACATTCGGGGCAGCGGGATTTTATCCGGGGGCCCGGGCCCCGGGTAAAACGCCTACGACGCCCCTGATCCACCGTGTACCACACATATTTTCTCCCCCATACATGACAGCACGCGGGAGGCGATTACCCCGGCCTGGGGTTCCACACAGGGAATTGGGAGGGGAAGCGATTCAAATATTCTGAGTATTTGTAACGAGCGGCGCCGCAACCGTTTTTTTTCCCCGGGCTGCGGCTCCCTCGCTCCCCCGGCCCCCTCTCGTGTTTCCCGGGGGGTG